>BFEA01000220.1:990098-1001144 GCA_003427395.1 Chara braunii
ACAGTCTGCAGAATCCCCTCACTAATTACACTGTACATGATAATCTACCTTAACCAAAATCAAAGTAGACTATCACTCACCCACACCAGATGGAAAACTCTACAGACTGTCGGTTCACACCCCATCACAAGCCAGCAAAACATATATATATATATAGCAGGTATCTTTCAAGTTTCCACATTCCAGCTGAAGATTCCCATTTGCTCATTTTCCTCATTTGCTCAGTGGTCGCGTGAGGGCCTTAGCCATGTTGTTCTTGTATTCAGACACTCCTATGCACAACAAGAGACACAAAAGAATATCACCGTGTTTCTTCCCAGGCTAAACATCAATATAATATCACGATCACGGACGGCATTATTCGGCCGTGTACGCATATTTGCAAAAAGAGCTCTCTTACATACCCCCAGTCAAAATCGATATCAGTTCTTTTTTCTTATTTTTAATATTTTGAATCTAGGCTACCAGAGTGGCCAGGGGTCACTTGCCCGGCCGGGCCAAAACATTAAAAAATATATATATATATATATTTTTAAAAATTATTTTTCATTTTGAATTTAGTGAAGAATTTTGATGTGACCCTGAGGCAAAAGTTGTTCAGTTTTTTTTTCTGCATAACATAATTTTCTTTTCCGGATTTTTCGGTTCTTTTTTTTTTTCTTTTTTTTCTTTTTTTTGCTGGAACCTTCCCTGGTCCTTGCATGGGATGGCCACACGGGACCCGGGCGGCCCGGCTGGTAGCCTAGTTTTGAATAATATTTTCTTTCAATTATTTTATCTTGACCATTTCTTGATTTGTGCGCGTCATCCTTACAGAGGGGCGAAGATAATCTGGAATGTATGGCTCCCATTTTAATTTATCAACGTATGTCCCAAAGGACAAAACGTCAACACTGTAGCTAGGAGTGCATCTCACGAGTCGATCACCCAAGAATCGAACGCTCGACCTCTCCCTCTTGGGAGGCAAACACTCAACCAAATGGCTAAAAGTGGACTGGGGGCCAAAAAAGTCTTGAGCCCCAAGATGAGCACTTAACCCCACCCCAGCACGGATTTCTCAAACGCTTCTCAGCTGCACAGGAGGAGGCAGGAGGACGGAGGAGAATCAGGTTCACTAATCTACTAAGATACTGACTCACAGGCGCTGAAACTGTGTTTTTTTTTTTTTTTTTTATTCACAAATTTACAGGTTTTTTTTTTTTTTTTCTCTGGTGCTGAAACTGTTATTTAACTTATCTTGGTATATTCTCTCTGATGGACTAATGCATTCACACTCCGATTATTCACACTCGTCTTGCATGCAAACAGCGATACGGCAACTGGCGACATGCGCCCTGACAGTACTTACGATATCGTAACCAGATATGAGTTCTCTTCAACTGGCTATGGCGACTGGGCGTCCACACAACTCACTGTTCGCACTCTGGATCACCCTGGMTGTCCCACACGCAACACTCMGTATCATACGCAACACACAMACACGCTATGCTACAGCTACGGCAGCGCTAGCTGCCACTACCTATCGCTACACTACACTTCTCTGCCCACTTCGTCTTCGGGCACGCTGCAGACCTCCTCGCACAAGCTGCTAAGGCAGCGCTTCCGCATGGCATCCGAATCATCCATGGCTGGACGCAGCCTCTTGATTTATACTTCTGCGCTGCATTGGTCTGCCCTGTGTCCCTGGCCCATGGTGCACACAGTCCCCCCCCGTGGTACTTGCTGGACCGGACTGGTACTTTCTAGACTCTCCCTTGACTGTATGACGACGACCCTACGACGCAGTGCAGTTGCACTGGGGTCCTACTATTTGACCTTGCCACTTGTCCTCGTCTCCAACATGGGCTTGCTTTAGTCACACCACTTGCACACTTGCCAACCTTAAGGACTGCAGCTAGCCTTCTAATCTACAGGGCTACAGATCGAATCCTGGCTACCTATAGACCTACCTACCACTGGCGGTTCTACAGGTCGCGGGTTCAACTCTTCGAGTTGACGCAGGTATTGTACACAGGTAAGTTGGGGAACCAGGGATCGAGCCCTGGGACCTCCATCAGCTACCACGAATTGGTGAATACCGTTTCACTCCCGCCGGCCTAAATTTGAGGTCCTCCGAGAACATTTCAGTCCAAGGCAGGACCTTTATCCTTCTGCTGTCTCTCGTAGGCTCGGACTATGTCGGGAGCTGTCTCTAGAAGTTYAGATCTTGTAAACCAGCGGTCGTCTTCCGGTTCYTGATAACTAAAATGAACTTTGTACTGTTTCTGTGGACGATCCCTACCTCCAGTCCTGAATACATCTTCAGCCACTATGCCATCAATGTCATATCTTCCATCCATATCCCGTGGAATCATGGACCTACGGGATGGAAACTGATCACTTTGACACGGTAACAACTTTGATGCGTGGAAAACTGGATACGTGTGGAGGTGTGCTGAGAGTTCTATGGTATAGGACGGTCCATCTTCGCCACCCTTGACTTCTAGGACTGGCCACAGTCCTCTATAGGTGGGTAGTAACTTCTGCGAGATGTTCTCCTCAGGTGYAAACTCTTTAGAACTGACCCAGACTAAGACGCCCACTTGGAACTGCGAGGGGCGACGATGCTTATTGGCTTGCTCTATCATCCTGTGCTGGGCCTTTCTGAGGTTTTCTACTACAGTAGCTAGTTCTTCCTCGTGTTGCACAACAAACTCCCTGATCCCGGGTGGCAATCTGTGAATCTGATCTGGGCTAAGTCCTTCAAATGGTCTACGGGGCCTAAAGGACTTATGCAGTTCATTGGGAGTGCGGCAGGTGGACATGCACGCTGTTATTATATGCACTAGCTACCTTAGGTAACAGCTCGTCCCAGTTAATCTGATCTGGCCTAATGTACATGCGCAGTACTTGCTGTAGGATTTTGTTCATTTGCTCTGTCTGACCGTTAATCTCTGGATGACGGCCGGATGACATCAACAACTTATGGGATTCGTGTACTCCCATGAGTTCTTGCCAGTTCTGGCTAGTGAAGCGACTATCTCTATCGCTAACTATAGACAGTGGAATCCCATTCTCACTAACCCAACAGTCAAAAAATCTCTGTATTACTAAGTCGGTATGCGCCTTTGAAGGCAAAGGAACAAAAACTGCGTACTTGCTAAAGCGGTCAACTATGACCATGACTTGGCTCTTGCCATGTCTACTCTTGACTTGGGTATCCATGAAGTCGATGGACACTGAGTCTCCCGGTTGGTCCGGAATGGGCAAGGGGCTGAGAAGACCTAACGGGGCACGCGTAGAAGACTTGTTATGCTGGCAGACTTTACAACTGCGAACATCCTCTACGCAGTCATTCTTCATTCCCGGCCAGGTATACACGCGCATCAGATTGGCCAAGGTCTTTTGCCAATCGAAATGACCCTCTGTGTCGTGGCATTCCCCCAAAATTAAACTACAAATGTCTTTGCTATTGGGAATGCACAGGCGGTCAAATACATTAGTCTTCTCGAAGAGTAGCCCTTCAGTAGTGCGGTAGTTCGGCTCGGTCTCCGGGGCCTCCTTGACTCGCGTGAGGAGCTCACTATAGATAGGGCCCTGCGCATAGGCTTCTCTAACCTTCTGCTGCAGATCCTTTCCTATATCGAGGTAATGTACTATTGCCCCAAAGTAATCTGCTCTCCTACTCGAAGCATCCGCGACTACATTGTACTTCCCTTTAACAGGCTTGAGCTCGAAGTCGTACTGATCTATCTCTGCGGCCCACCTAGTAAGCTTAGGTGTCATTTTGGCCTGCGTCTTTAACCATCGTAATGTTTCATGGTCAGAATAGACTTTGAAGTGCCTCCCAAGCAAGTAGTGCTTCCAGTGGTCTAATGCTTGCCTGAGAGCGTAGAGTTCCCTCTCATAGGTAGATGTCGCAACCTTCTCTGAAGGCATTCTAGCGGACATGAACTCTACGGGTCTATASCCATTGCCATCGTCTTGCTGTAACACTGCGCCTATGCCGTACTGGCTAGCATCCGTAGTAACGACAAAAGGCAAGGACGGATCGACGACCTTAAGGACCGGGTACCCTATCAACGCCTGCTTTAGCTTCTTCATGGCAGACGTGCAATCCTTGTCCCACTTCCAGATTGTCTCTTTTCTTAGCAATCTGCGAAGGGGCGCAGCGGTGGTGGAGAAGTTCCTCACGAACTTCCTGTAGTAATTTGCTAAGCCCAGGAACGAGCGCAACTCTGTCAGCGTACGTGGCGTGGGCCAATCCCTAATCGCTGCGATCTTGCTATCTTCTGGCTTAATGCCGTCTCCATCTAAGACGTGGCCTAGATACAAAACTTGGGTCTTCGCCCAATCGCACTTCTTCGCATTGATCTTGAAGTTAGCTTCTCTCAACTTCTCCAAAACCTGCCTGAAATGACCCTGATGCTCGTCGAGGGTCTTACTAAACACTAGAATGTCATCTAGGTACAATACAACAAATCTAACCATGGCCTAAACAAATCGTTCATACAACGCTGGAATGTAGCTGGCGCATTGGTTAGTCCACAGGGCATCACTATAACTCATAGTGCATGTACCTAGTCCGGAAGGCTGTCTTATACTGATCATCAGGATGTACCTCTATCTGATGGTATCCGGACTTTAAATCTATCTTAGAGAAGTACTTAGCCCCATGCACTCAATCTAAGAGAGCATCTATCCTAGGCAGTGGCTCAACATTCTTTACTGTAATAGCATTCAGACCCCTATAGTCTATACACATCCTCGGCTCTCCCTCTTTCTTAGGGACAAAGAGAATAGGGGCTCCAAAAGGAGACGAACTGGGCCTAATCCAACCCTTCTCGAGGAGCTCGTCCAACTGCTTCCGTAGCTCCTCTAACTCCCGCGGGGACATCCTATATACAGCACCCTTAGGTGTTCTACTGCCAGGCTCTATCTCAATACGATGCTGGACGGGCCGCGGCACCGTGCCTGTCGGCAGCTTAGTTAAATCCTTAAACTCTTCCAGCAATTTGGCAATAGTAGGGTCTACGGGCTTCTCTTCCTTAGGYTCARTCACTGGCCTAATATAGGCGACAAAGACCTGTTCCTCCAATTTCTCCTTCTTCACCAATCTGGCGAATGCGGGCGCGCTCAGGCAACATTGTGCCAAAGAATTCTCTACGCCTAACACATGGAACAGGCGGGCAGTCTTAGCCTCGCCCGAAGAACTGGGGAGCCTACACTCGTGCTCCTTCAAATGGAGCGTAGCCCCGGCTGCCTCTCCCCAATCCATTCCCAAAACAATGTCGAATGGGAGGCTGTCTTCTACGAGGAGAGTCAGGGAGTGGAGGACCTTCTCCACTCTCCCATCCTTCTCTAGGCGGAAATGCGTCTGGACTCCCTCTACATACTCCTCTACAACCATAGTATGATTGTCTGCGAGGATACTAACTATGGAATCTGCTAGCTTTTGGACTTTAAGCCCCAGCTTCAACTTCTGCAGCGCCTTCCTACTAATATAGTTGCGGGTAGCCCCTGAATCTACTAGGGCCCCTACTCTACCTCTAAAAATTTCTACATCTACCAAAATTAGTTGTCCTTTCTGTTCTTTTTTCATCTTGGCCCAGGCGGGCATCCTCTCCTTCAATTCTTCAGCCACGCCTGTGAGGGAGGTGTCTAAAGAGATCCTGACACAAGCAGTCTCTGGACAGCTGTCTAGACACCAGCCTGCAACCTTTGCCATAGGCACATGTGGTGTGGGAGTCTCCTGCCGGCTAGCGCTATGTTCCCCACACGGCCTAATGGTAGGGGCAATTGCTACCCCTACCGGCGGCTGCCTTTTGGCCCTTGGGCAGCCGTTCGAGTCTCTCTATACTTAGGACAATATTTGATGATATAGCCTGGGTCACCGCAGAAAATGTATTGGCCCCGGTCCAATCGTTGTTGCCATAAAGCCTGGTCCAGACCCAAAGATTCCCAAGGCCCCTGAGGTAGCCTTGGGTGCCATCGTCTGCCATCGTCTTATTCTATAGGGAGACCTATTCCCGCAGGGACCTTGACCCCTGCCTCCCGCTTGGCGGTTTCCTCCTTTGCTGCCAACCCCCTGATCGCCCTAAAATCGACTACCTGAGGTTCGACCCCCTTGGCCCTGGCCTCTTCCTCCTTGCGGCCTCCCTCCAGCCGCGACAGCAGCGTAAGATTTCCCTTGGCCCACACCCCTATCCTCCTCCTCTAACCCCCACTCAATCTGGTCGTAGGGGATCTCTTCCACACTACCCTCATCTAAGGTTAGGACAAGGTTGTCCTTGGTCTTTACTTGCCCTGAGATAGTGCGGCCCTTCCATTGCTTACCCTTGTCCAAGTCCTTGTGCCAAAAAGTAGACACAGACGCAGACTTGGCTTCAAAAGCCACTACTTCGCGACTAAGGGATTCGTATGTAGTGGCAGGGTCTTCGCTCTTTGCGAAGAAATGCCCTCAAACTTCGAGTATAGCCCGATAAAAAAGGCCAACCAACTGGGTGTCTGTAACTCCGTGGTTAGGGACAGCTACCACTTCATCCATGGTACTCTTTTAAGTGCCCTGGCGCTCTTCCACTTACGAGCGTGGATCGTCTGCAGCCTGTCTGAGGCCTTACACTACGGGCGACATCGACGAACCTCTCGCGCAACAGCTCCAAGAACTCAGCGAGGGAAGTGAACGAGGAGTACGCAGCGGGGTCATCACTGCAATTGGCAGCGCAAACTAGGGACCTCGCAAAGCTGGCGGCTTCATCTCTGAGCGCGTGAATCGCAATCAGAACCTGCTGATCCGAGGAGACCTGTTGCAAATGCACACAGGTCTTGACATTGGCCTCCCAATTGTCGAAGTTCTTCCCTTTTTCCACTGTAGGAATCAGGGAATTTAACTTTGACCGGTTCCCGACGTTGAGGAAACTGCTCAGACTTGTCGAGGCGGTGACCCACCTCGATCCCTATAGCGCCTACCAGCTCACGCGCAAAGTCCCGAAACCCCAACTTTATGGAACGCACARCTATGTGTTGACTCCTACTAAAATCATATTGCTCCGCCTGAATTYGTGYCWGGCRTGCAACGTTTCGGGCTATGACTCGCATTTGCGCTGGGAGTTYGGTCTSGGCGGCCAGTTGCTCTTCTATATTCTTTACTTCCTCTAA
Source organism: Chara braunii (assembly GCA_003427395.1). Taxonomy (NCBI): domain Eukaryota; kingdom Viridiplantae; phylum Streptophyta; class Charophyceae; order Charales; family Characeae; genus Chara; species Chara braunii. The sequence continues at coordinate 997,236 of BFEA01000220.1, forward strand.
YTYTTYTGCMGCCTCCGCTGCMRCGTCCACTCTCCTCTTCTTCTCCCTCATCACTGCCAACTTCCACTCCATCCTCTTTTCRKCTTCCAATGCCTGCCACTTCACAACATCCTTTTCTGCTTCCCAAGCTCTCATAGCGGCTTCCTGATCATCTTTAGAGATATACATCGCCACCTCTTCTTCTTCGCCTAGGGATAAGTTGGCGACCCACTCAGAGATTCGCTTCTCCATCTCTTCATCCCTACTACCACTGTTCTGCACCATCTTCCTCTGCAATGGCATTTCATCTTCTTCCTCCTCTTCCACCTCTTTCAACTTCTCTTCTTCTTTCTGTATCCTCTCTTTCTCTTTGACCATCTCTTCCTCTATCTTCTTCAGTTTGGCCACCTACTCCTCCTTCAAGGCCTTCTTCTTCGCCTCCTTCTCCTTCTTCTCCTCAGAATGGCGGCCATCTTCTCTTCCTCCTCCTTCGTGTAGGGGTTGGTGGAAGTACCACCATGAGTGGGCCGTACTCTACACGTGAAAGTGAGCCAAAAGCCCAGAGGAAAAAGGAAACGCCAAAGGGTCCCCCAGAGGGAGAACCCAACAAGTAGCCCATACATCAGATAGTCATCCATCGTGGTGTTGGTGCACGACAAAGGTCCCACTCCTCACTGCGTGGACCTCCCCGGACACTAACCTACTGACTGACTCCCTAAGGACCACAAGATAAGACCATGTCAATGATGATCACAACTAACCCAAAACTACTCTAAGGCTGTCACTACAGAACCAAGAGCTGATCAGGAGGTATTTAAGAAGATCCCCCAAACTTTACAAAATTCTTTAACGTCGCAGACAGGACGACGCGATCAACTTGGTTCCTCTGGCGATTTCAGCCCACAACTCAGCCCGTCCAGCCTCCTGTGCCACACCGAGCAACCCGCCGGTCAGTACCAGTCCTTGGAGGGGTTCGTATCCCTCGGGACAATCAAGTCAAACACGGATCATCAGCCTTCTAGGTCCGGTAGGGGAGTGGCTCTACCAGGCCTCAACACTTGAAACGGTTCGTTTCAGCCTACAGCTCGAAGTTCAGACCCTCCACATTGAACTCAGTAGACCTGCCGAACACTACCGGTCATTGGGCTAGACGAGTTGTTTAACAAGCGCTCGCCGCTCATGCCCAGGTCTCCAAGTGCCAGAGTACAGCTTTGGTTCTACTAAGCCCGTGCAGGTTTGGCAGCAAGGCCCTATCCTTCATCCACAGAGTCCTAGCACCTAAGACAGAAGAGACTCAATGCAGAAAGAGTAGACAGACAACTCAGCAAGTACCGTGGGGTAAGTGCACATCCACAGGGTAAGGGGATAATTAGGGCTCAACGAGATATCACCAACTCCAGCTTGGTCAGAATCTTGGTCAGCAGCTCCGATCAACGACTTGGTCAACGCTGAGTCAACGCGGACAACCCCAAGTCAACGCTTAGTCAACACCCTCGGTCAACGCCTGGTCAACCCTCTGGCCAACCCTCAAACTCAGCTATGGCTGTCGGCACTATCACCTTTGTCACCCTCACCGGCTTCTTCCCCTTCCTTCACTTTCTTTCTTCTTCTCCTTCGCTGTATATATATATATATTTTTTTTTTATTTTTTATTTTTTTTATACACACCCCCGGCTATGTCTGTCTTCTTCTTCGTTCTCCTCCTTCCACACTTCTTCTCTCTCCTCAGTCCCTCCTCTGTCCTCCCTTTCTCTCTCCTCCAGTACTCTGTTTAATACTCCGCAGTTATAGCCGTCTTCCTCCTTCACCGGACTCCACGGCCCAGCTCACGGGTAAGTGACAACCAATCTTGGATCGCTCATCTCTCTCTCTCTCTCTCTCTCTCTCTCTCTCTCTCTCTCTCTCTCTCTCTCTCTCTCTCTCTCTCTCTCTTCCGCCGAAGCAGTATCTTCATCGCAGCAGGTAAGTAACCAATCTTGTATCACTCATCTCTCTCTCTCGTAGTCTCCTTGTTGCAGGTGCGCGGCTTCTCCTTCCACCTTGAGGACCGCTATGGCGGACTACCTCCTCCGGCGGCACTTCAGCTAGGGCCAATCGGCCCTGCACACATCGCGCGCATGGAACAGCGGGTACCTGCTCTGATACCAGTGCATTCACACTCCGATTATTCACACTCGTCTTGCATGCAAACAGCGATACAGCAACTGGCGACATGCGCCCTGACAGTACTTAMGATATCGTAACCAGATATGAGTTCTCTTCAACTGGCTATGGCGACTGGGCGTCCACACAACTCACTGTTCGCACTCTGGATCACCCTGGMTGTCCCACACGCAACACTCMGTATCATACGCAACACACAMACACGCTATGCTACAGCTACGGCAGCGCTAGCTGCCACTACCTATCGCTACACTACACTTCTCTGCCCACTTCGTCTTCGGGCACGCTGCAGACCTCCTCGCACAAGCTGCTAAGGCAGCGCTTTCGCATGGCATCCGCAGGAATCATCCATGGCTGGACGCAGCCTCTTGATTTATACTTCTGCGCTGCATTGGTCTGCCCTGTGTCCCTGGCCCATGGTGCACACAGTGCCCCCCCGTGGTACTTGCTGGACCGGACTGGTACTTTCTAGACTCTCCCTTGACTGTATGACGACAACCCTACGACGCAGTGCAGTTGCACTGGGGTCCTACTATTTGACCTTGCCACTTGTCCTTGTCTCCAACATGGGCTTGCTTTAGTCACACCACTTGCCCACTTGCCAACCTTCTAGAAGGACTGCAGCTAGCCTTCTAATCTACAGGGCTACGGATCGAATCCTGGCTACCTATAGACCTACAACAGACCTACCTACCACTGACGGTTCTACAGGTCGCGGGTTCAACTCTTCGAGTTCACGCAGGTATTGTACACAGGTAAGTTGGGGAACCAGGGATCGAGCCCTGGGACCTGCATCAGCTACCACGAATTGGTGAATACCGTTTCACTAATAACCTTTTTTGTTTTTTTATTTCTGGCGCTGAAACTGTTATTTAACTTAAAGGGTTAATCTCGCTATCTTGCTATATTATCTCTGATACCTCAGCCTCACTGTATATTCTCACGTCTCCACAGATCAGGCAATAAACTCAGGCAAGTACCTAAAGGCTAAATTTTCAAAAAAAAAAAAAAAATCTTGTCTGCAGGGAACTAGTCCGGGTAGTTTGTAAAGGTTCGCGAGAAACACTGCTTCGTGGGCAGGTGCGGGACAGCCTGGGTCGTCCGGGGACCCACACATATCGGCTTCACAATGTGTCAGGGCACATGTGCAAACACTGCAGAGTCGCAATCCAACCTTAGAGTGCACCCTCCAATCTTGTTTTTTTATTTCAAGTTTTAACTCAAATAAGAATTAAAAGGAAAAAACGACAGCCCTCTGCTACTGTCTACTCGCGAACACAACGCACCCTCATTTTGGCTGTACCTGACCTGAAACATAGCTTATATACAATCATTATCAGGGTGGGTTATGTACAGGGGGGGAAGACGGCAGCCCAAAACAAAATAACAAGGGAGGGCTGGATTATGACGGATCACTGCGACCACAGGGCTTTGTACGCAGACAAAAACTTCCAGAAATTTCAAATCCTGACGTTTCTGGGCCCAGTTCTTGCCCACCATGTTTCCCCAGTCACACCCAGTCCTCCCAATTCCCCAGTCACACCAGTCCTCCCAATCTGGGCCCGGTTGGGACACCCAAGTTCCTAGTCAAACCCAGTCCTCCCGATCTGGGCCCAGTTGGGACACCCAAGTTCCAGTTTCCTCAGTCAAACACAGTCCTCCCAATCTGGGACCGGTTGGGACACCCAAGTTCCCAGTCAAACCCAGTCCTCCCGATCTGGGCCCAGTTGGGACACCCAAGTTCCAGTTTCCTCAGTCAAACACAGT
>BFEA01000220.1:1029846-1043849 GCA_003427395.1 Chara braunii
AAAAAAAAAAAAAAGATAGAGGGTTACCCCAAAACAAAATCGAAAACAAATCCTAAGGGTTAGGGCGTTGAAAAAACAAACAAACAAACAAACAAACAAACAAACAAACAAACAAAACAAAACAAAACAAAACAAAAAACACCAATATCTAGATTGCAAAATCTCACGGAAAAAAACAAATAAACATGAGAGATCCGAGATGAAAGCAAGACAACAAAGCGAAAAATGCACACAAGTAGGAGCAAAAAACACACCGAAATCTCTTAATCAAATCATTACAAAAGCAATGAAGTAGCCCTACTTTACTTGCAATGTGACCGCCCAATCTACAAACCGATCCCCTTGCCCACGTGTCACTCGACCAATGCTGATTAAAAAGGACTCTACTATAGGCTTCCGTCTCCAACACCATGTACGAACCACTGGTTACCACGGCCTTTCGTCCTTCTCTCTCCTCCGCACTTCATCGGTCAACCTTTTTGGCGCCTAGCCATGGCAGGGCCCCACTTGCAGTCTCGGCAGCTGCTCAGTTCTTCCCCACGGGGGCTGCTCTCAGCCTGTTGTCCGACATCTCTGCTGCCAGCAGCATACTGCCCAACTCCTTTTCTGGGGTGGGCGGCCTCCAATCTTTTATGCTGCTCCGGAGGGCCCGTGGAGGCCCAGTAAGCATTGCCTGAGCTTATTGGGACTACGCCCAAAGCGCACTATCTGTAACTAACTCGCAGGCTGGGCCTACCGGTTAGTTATGGGCGCCGGCCTGCTTGGGGTCCCCTGGTCGGCCTTCACTTCACTTAGGGCCGGTCCTCTTTTCCCTGGTCCGCCTTCACTTCACTTAGGGTCGGCCCGCATTTTCTTGGCCCTCCTTCACTTACAACAGGCAGGGTTTTTCTTGCCCCGCCAAGGGCCCTGAGTACTTGCAGAGGGGCACCACAAAAAAAATAAGAAGTTCCCAAGGGTTAGCCCTTTGCGGGTGCCGAGGGCATATTCTTCACAGCTAAATTGTGGGAAAAGCCAAGGGCGTAGTACTTCATATTTCCCTGCGGAGGCATGTGTAAACTTGCATCGAGCCTTCAACGGAGAGTGAGTGGGCACATTCATTCCCGTTTTACCATATTATTTTAACCGAGACCCAACGCACCCTTGACTGGGCCCACTTATCCCCGTTTTACAAAATTGGTTTGACCGGGACCCAATGCACCCTCTGAAGGGAGGGTGCAGCATGGAGGCATCGTGCTATCATTGCTCTCCACTAATGGTTAACATGTGCACTCTATGTACGGGTGACAAGTTTCATTAAAAAGGTCTTCAAGTTCTCTTATAAATGGCATGAGAAATTTTTGAAAATCCAGGCCTCCGAAAACCTTCTCTCGCAATAGGTCCTATGATGGAGAAGTACAGGGTAGAGTGCAGTCTAGTTAGGAATGCACCAGCAATCAGGGGAGGGAGCAGCGACATGAGCCAATGGGTGGGGAGCCGCAAAGAAGACGTCCTCCAGTATGTTTCAGGTGTAAAGTTATGGGAGATCACCGAAGTGATTGTTGGAGGTTCTGGTCCGATCCAGCTACTCGAAGGCAGATGGAGGTGGACGGATATACATGTCCTCATGAGTTAGACGGACGTGGTCGATCTTTGTCTCCATAGAGGACAACACTTCACAAAGACATTCACCATCTGAAAACTAAAAAAATCGCTCGTGGATCGATGGGCTGGGACAAAGCGTGGCATCTATAAGAGAACTTATCGACCTGGAGATGGCTCGCAGAGCTGGAAAAGCCCCCAAGTAACATGAGAAGGAGTTGAAGGACAAGGAACATCGACTACAACAAGAGTAGTGCCAAGCGCAAGCGGCAAGAGCGGCTAGGAAGGTGAAGAAGCAACATCACCATGAAAACGAACAGATGGACATGACAAAGGTCGTGGATATCCAGTTGTCACTTTGTTTGGGGGAGATTTGGGAGAAGATCAAGAACGAGGTTCGTAAAGTCATCACTAACGGCGCAAATAGTAAGGAGAAGGCAGGGGAAGTTGAGGATGACACTGCAGCTATGGGGAACCAAGTTGAGGAGATCATGGAAGGTGCCAAGAAGGTCACCATTGTGGAGAAGCACCCATGGAGAGGATTTCGTTATGGGTAACAACCCACTTGTCACTACACCAACTGAGCAGGTTAGTAAGAGGGGTGGTATTCATCCTACTCGACTCTCTAAAAGGTTGCATCGTAATTTTATGCGAGTTGCAAAAAAAGTTGCTTGAAGCACTGTGTCCAAGGCCTTTCACAAAATTGATGATAGACTATAACCCAACTCGAGCCATATACCAAGACAAGGGAGTGAATTTATAACTGAATTATACCACTAAGGTATGAGCAATTTTCGATATCACCGATAGCCACACAACTACGTTTCGAAGATATCATGAGACAAAGTGAAGAGTTGTTAAGCATCGATGATTACAAGGATATGCGTTCGAGTCGAGACATATTTGACGATGCGGCAAAAAAGTGCATGGGGCTCATTGTCAAATAGTGGTGCTCCATAGGTAAGACGTTTATCGGTTTTCGTCAATTGATCAGTTTTTTTGACTTTCAAGGCAAACACTTATTTAGACTTTTTGACAAGTTATTGTCATTTATCTGACTTTGGTAGGAAGATTCTGTTAGCTAGGCAAATGTGTTAATTCATGGATGCAACTTTTTCTCGCTCCAGACTTAGTTTTCTCTAGAAAGTCAACGAGTGTATGTTATTACGTCTTTGCATTTCAAGTTGCAATAAATATATTGGGCAAACTGGCAAGGACCCTAATGAGCGTTGGAAGGAGCATGCTTCCCTATTTATGCGAAAGGCTAAATCTATGCACTTTTACTCTTTGTGACAGTCTTCTTGTCTTAATTTATACACACTTATTCCTCTTCAAATCTATGATGAGAGGAATCCTGTCGCTGTTGAGTACCTATACATTAGAAGGTGATCTCCATTTCTTAACACTATTGGCAGTTGTAAAAAAAAAAAAAGTCTAATCGTAATTCAAAAAATGCAAAATGCGAGCGCTTGCTGGCTAAGCACGAGTAATGTTGACCGAGTTGAGAGGGATTACTCCTATTCGAGTTATACTTGATATTGGTTCATAACGATGATGAATGGGAAGTACAAATCTTAGTTTTCTTTTGGAATTAGGATGTAAGAGACATACATACCTTTGAGCTTACTATCAACAAAGGTAACCTGTGGTGTGATAAATGGAAAGCAGTGAGGAAGGCGTTTTGATTGTCTACAGTCTGTGTCGACGGTTTGAACGGGCCCCATAAGGATTTAAGGGAACGGTTTGAGACGGGCTATCATGTTCGAATTCGGTACCTTTGTAGATGTTCCGAAAGACACACGTCGATGTGAATAAGTTTTTTATAGTATCTTTGGTGAAAAATCCAAGAGTCTCTCAAAAGGTGAAACTTTGATTCCTTATATGGCTTGTTCACCTTTGACAAAGAATTTGAGCGTAGGTTCCCACATACTTACCTAAGGTGCTTGATTGCACATTATGTTCATAATGCTTTCGTTTTATTTTTTCATGAGGATTGTAATATCGTACTATTATGCTTGTTTTTTTACAATTAAATTAATTTAGTCGGGGTTCGGACACTGGTTAATTATAAGTTAGGGAGTTTGGTTCTTCCTGCTTATGTTAAGCGGAGGGCAAGATATGAAACCCTGATCATTTGGATAAAAAATTCAAGTGTTGAAGACTTGTTGCACAATCAATGCAACTTCACTCGCACTGATATGCCTGTTTGCTCACATGCATGAGTTAAACCACCAATTCTTGGCCCAACTATCGACCGCCGAAAAAAAAAAGGTAGAAACATTTCTAGTTGGATGAATTTGGGCGCTCGTGTAGTGCCTCATACGTTTCCTAAAATCGTGGCTTGTTTAACGGACACGACTTCAGAAAGTACAAGTGATTTAAGAGAGGTTTCTGTTTGTTGTGCAATAATATAAGAAAAACGTTGAAAGTCGTGAGGGAAGATAACATTTGTATGTTAGGGTAGAAAATCTTAATAACCCCTGAACAATTGTCAAGTAACAAGGGGCAGCAAGTGGTCTGCACATCAGAGGAATTGACTCGATATATGTGATATGGGCATTGATAATTTTAATTATTTTTTTTAAAGCTAAATTAAGCGTACCGCTTTGAAATGATGTATGTGTTTTGATGGTATGGCTTTGCCCCTCTTAAATTGGAATCCTGGGGGGACTCTCGTAATGTGTCCCCTGTTTGTATTATGAGGGGATACTAATTATTTCCGCCCAAAAAGCAAGATATACTTCGGTGGCAAGTGATGTTGTCGGCATTCTTGACGACATGCCCCGTTGTGTGAAGCAAGATGACATCATGAAGTTCACTTGGTGGGATAAGAAGGGTACGTTTGCATAAGCGTATGCTATGCCAAAATATAAGTTTAAATCGGTTTCATTCGATATGCCCATCATACCCTGAAGCCATCATCTGTACAAGGAGGGTTGTGCTGAAGGCACTCAACCGCCTTCATTGCACGATGCTTGCAGTTGGCACTCCAACCTCAAAGCAATCTCACTGTTGACCAGGAGATTGAGAGGTTTTCCTAGGAGATCTGTCTAGGCTCCAAGTCGATAAGAGCATTGAGCTTCAATCTTACGACTTTATAGGCATGTCCAGTCTGCTGCCGCACCAAGAGATTTTGAAGGCAGTTAGTGGATACTGGATTAAATTGCATACACATTCATTTTTAAGTCTTAAAGTCTTCAAGACTGATCATGTACGTTATAATGAATAAGAATAGAATACCGAAACAGAGAATTATATTTAAGAAAAAATAGAAAAATCATACGTTGTTGCTCCCACAACATATGTATAAGACATAATGAATGTACACAAAGTTTATATAATTCCTCTAAGCAGCTCAACTTCAATGAGGGGTCAACACACGTGCTTGAAGCTCATCGTTGAGGACAATTATGAGTGAAAATCACTGGCGGAAGCTGGGTTTTAAGGGAATTCGTCGTTTTGTTATTTATAGTTAACATATAAGTACACCTATGCTTTGAATGTCTTGTGTTGAAGCAAGAGGTCGGCATACCAATGGGGAAAAACATCAGCCCAACTCGCATTTGCACTATGTGGGCCAGGTCTGAATGTGCTTCTTTGAGCACTACTAGGACACCAAAAAGGAAATTCAATGTCTTTGGCGTCCATCTCATTGACAATGTGTGTGTGTTTTTTGCCGGTAAGGACTTATCCCGATCTCAACATGATCAGATTGTTCCGCCTTCGTGAAGTGTTATCTCGATAACCTTACTTTGAAGCATACTAACAAGGGGATGAGTGTTTGGGAATTCCTCGGGTGCGAAGCACGAGTGAGCAATATCTTCCTGTTCGTTGAATGTGTATACTTGTCAAAAAACGAGTTTTCCATTGAGGAAGCAGAGAGGTTGGATGAATTACGACATGTAAACCTTGTCAAGCTCATGGGAAGAGTGTTGGGTTGGAGAAAGCAGAAGGATATTTCAGACGGGATATCTATTGAGATATAAGTTTTAACATATAAAAGTGGAGGAGGAAAATTACTGACCTGCTGAGAAGTTGCGCCCATCTCATCACAAATGGGGTGGATGTTAGCGGTGAGGAAGGATAGATTAAAAAAAAAAGTGATTTCAAGGAAAGGGGCTAGCCAAATAATATGTCATCTTGGGTCATGGAAGGATTGGAAAGGTGCTGCTGATTTGTGTTCAGGACATGATAGCATTCAAGTACTTGTATGCAGACATCGCTATGGGGAGATGATGTGATTCAACAGTGGACAAGCGGACAGTGAAGTGCATCCCCCCTTCCTCCTTTTTCAACCTGTCTTTTCTCTCACCCTCTGACCTCTCTGTTGTTGTGCATGATTTCTCTGGTCAGTCCTGATTGGCAATTCCTTGTAAATTAATTAATATTGTATTAAGAAAAAGGAGGAAAGGGTACACTGACAAAATTACTTCCTGTGTAGCACCGTGTTCGCGTTCGGAGGTGAACGCGAACATAAAAACTAATTAAAAATATATATACATATATTTTTTTAAAAAATCTAAAAGAAGTATATGTTATGTAAAATATTAATACAAGCAACGTTTGCCTTGGAGTCATGTTCAAATTCGTAGCCAATCATGAGTTAAAAATAAGAAACCGAATATATATATATATATATATCATCACAAACAGAACTGCCTAGTAAACCGTAGGCAGAGAGAGAAGAGGACAACAAACGAGGGGATGTGACAAATATATATATATATATATATATATATATATATATATATACAGGGTTCGGGACGGGCCGAACGCCTGAACCCGAACGCCCGAACGTATGGGACCCCTTGGGGATGCGTTCGGCCGTTCGGGCCGAACGCGGACCCAAAAAAAAAAACACAAAAAAAACAAAAAATCATCAAAATTTTTTGAAAAAAAAGATATGTTATGGAGAAAAATAAATTAAACAAGATTTGCCTGAGCATTATATCCGAATTCCTTACCAAATTTGAAATAAAAATAAAATATGGAAAAAAATACTAATGATAAAAATAAATAAAAATAAAAAGAGAATTAAATTTAGTGAGTGCGCGAGCATGTTTTCGACACAGCCATCTTTGGCGATTCTTTATTTTTTTTTGGCAAAGCTAAATGACCTGAAAATTTACAGATGTGTACTTCGCATTATACAAAACCCACTAAAAAGTTTTCAAAAGATAATAAAATTGTTTGGACCCCGAACTAAAGTGAAAACAAAAAGTAGAAAGTGAAAACATACGTGGGCGAGCACGTTTTGACACCGCCATCTTTGGCGATTTTTAATGCTTATTTGGCTTAGTCAAATGACTTGAAAATTTACAGGCATGTACCTCACGTCATAGAGAACTGACAGAAAAACATTCAGAAAAAAATAATTATTTTTACGCACCGAAATAATTTTTGGCGGGGGCCGAACGCCGTCGGGTTCGGACCCCGTACGGGACCCCGAACGCCCGTACGTACGGAGGTCTGCCCGGGGACCTCCGTACGTACGGGCTGGTGACCCTGTATATATATATATATATATTTTACGAAAAACAAATAACGTTCGCCCAAACATGTTCGCGAGCTGTTCGCGCAAATGTGAAGGGGCACGAACACGTTCGCCGTGCTACGCAAATTACTTTCATTGATTTCCCTATTTATTTTTCATTAGCCGATATTAAGGGTATAATGGTCAGTAGAGTCCATACACAGGTGGATTCGATGTTTATATTCCGAGGGGCGATGAGAAATATAGCAGCCAAAACGAATTCATACACTAGTGAAGACGGTGTTATACTCCCGTATGAAACAACTTCGCTCAGGTGAATCAACTCAATCCATCTCTGATGAGGATGTTCTTACAGAAGAGGCGCGCCAACAATAGAATCGCTTTCTTACTTCGTCCAGTCAGACATCCCTGGTTTAAGGGACCAGGGTTAATAACTTTAGTTTTAAGGTTTCTCCGATGGTTTCGGTCCTGACCACTAACATAAGGTAGGGTATGATGTGCATGCATTCTAATTATGAGTGTCCCATGACGCTGAATCCATTATATCTCCTGGTGAATTGATGGCACCTCACAGTGAATAGAACTTGCTTGAAAATATACCGGGTTAACTGTGGAATGATTCGGTATACTCCTATAGCGGAGCGCTCGCATTCGAGCGCGACGATGGTACAAAATGGTGAGATCCGGGGGTAGGATCTCACCGCGTAGGAACTTTGTTGGCTTCGGGGAGAAAATGGTGGTCTCCGAGGGTAACAGGCTCCACACGGTAAGTGTAACTCGCGATGGAGTCATGGTTGTAACCTTTTGACCTTCTCCTTCCACAGTAGAAGGCTAGATAGCTATGGTGAGAAAGTTACCATTAGCGCAGCCATGCAGAACAGCGCAGGCGCTCAGCGCCGCAGAAGTCGCACGCCATACCGTCCCCACAGTCTTTTTTCTTTCTTGCTTGGGATGCGGAAATTTCCAAGCGCATGATCTTGCATCTGGGGACAGGTTCCACTAATTGCAACCATTCTCAATAGGGGGGTGGACTGGAGATGCAAGAATGGTTGCAATTACGTAACAGATAGGCGAGGGTCAAGGGGTACACAACACACGATGGATTGGGTAGAAGTGGTGTATGGGAAAAACAAAAAATGGAAATGCATTCAACAACAGACAGACTTAGATATTATAACGATTAATGTAAACGGTCTAGCGTCCAGCAACCCGGAAAAAATCAGAGCATTATGGTCCATAATGCTAGGGGGTTGGAGGAAGATTGTGGCCGGATGTAGTCTGCGCTCAGGAGACCCACCTAATGGACACACTAGAACACCAAAGGACACACAAGCAAGCTTGACCCTTCCAAGGCTACCAAGCCTTTGCCCATTGTCCGGGGAGCTCAGGGGTAGCAATTTGGATTCCACCCGAACCACGATTTGAAGTACTCTGCTGGGAGAAGGATGAGGAGGAGGGACGATGGGTCAAAGTGTTGGGCATGTTGGAACTGGAAATAGTATGCAGAGTATCCATATATGCCCCAAACACAACCCGTGAAAGAAGGTCATTTTTTGAAAAAATTGGAACAATGCCTACCCCAGACATCCCATTAATACTAGCAGGAGACTTCAATGTTGTACCGGACAGGTGGCTGGACCGATGAAAAGTCTCTCACTCCACCGCACACAACGCAGAGGAGGATGAGCAGATGCTGAGAGACTTGTGCATCCCTCTCTCGCTTTTTGACACCTTCGCAACTTCCCTACTAAAAGAGCCTTGACTTGCATCCAAAACAATGACCTCGCTAGACTATCCAAATCCCGAATCGATCTAATCTTGACTTCAGAGAAGTTGGGAGGGGGACTCTCGGTCACGGCAATACTACCGACCACTGCGACCAGCCCATATCCCAGTCTAGACCACGGGATGTGTATGGCGGTTTGGACGTTTCGTAAACGGCCAGACAAGGGGGTCAACTACTATAAACTAAACACCTCCTTACTTAGAACCAAATCCTTCCAAAAATACCTACAACAGGCTTGAAACTTATGGAAAGACTACCGCCCTCAACAAGAATCACAAATCGCTTGGTTTAACAACGGTCTGTTTTTTATGGCAAAAACGAGTAACGAATACTCCAAATACTTAGTTGCCCAGAGATACCAGCAAGAAGTCAAAATACTGCAAAACTTAGTGGAAGCAGAACAGCAGCAAAACTCGCAAGGGCATGAACAAAGGACCGCTGAACTACACACTCGCATACAAGAATTGAAGGATCACCTTTTGAAGAACACACATTATCGATGGCAAGGAGCTCAAACAAGGGCAAGACTATCCAAGTTCTCCATTGAATGAGCGATGGACTCTCACTTCTTTAGTATGGCTAGAATACGAATCCAAGTAACCACGATCGAAGCACTTTATGAACCAAAATCCGTGGAGTCAGATCCGACTGTAACCACAACCCGTTGCATAAAAGATAATATACGATTTCTACAACGATTTTTTTTCTTCGTATATAGACAAATCCGACGTGCCATATCACGATCGCTTAATGAAAGAATTCCTGGAACCAGTTAACAAAACATTGACACTCGAACAACGTGATTCTTTAGAGACCCCACTCTCCAAACACGAGATATGAACCGCCCTTCTGCAAATGAAGGAGGAAAAAGCCCCCGGGATCGATGACTTCCCTAAAGAGTTCTGGGAAACCACTTGGGACTTTATAAGCCAAGACGTTATGGATTTCTACAACGAAACGTGACTCACAGGGGAGATGGGGGAAAGGGTAGGGCAATGGGTACTAACCCTCCTATATAAAAAAAAAGGGATAAGATGGATATCAGAAATTACATACCAATAACGTTCCTCACAGTAGTGTACAAAATATTGTCTAAAGCCCTTGCAAACAGAATGATCTTGGTAATGGAGGACATCATCCATCCCGCTCAAACCAACTTCATGGAGAATACTAGGAACATACAAGAAAACATCCTGCTGATCCATGAGATCCCCCAGGTCACGAGACACTCTCGTCAAAACGCGGCCCTAATCTTCATCGACTTCGAAAAGACCTATGATCACGTGCACTGGTTGTTTCTGGACAAATGTCTAGAAAAAATGAACTTTGGGCCGGATTTCAGACGCTGGATACAGATCCTACACCAAAACGCTACTACATGCGTCCAAGTCAATGAAAATCTTGCACCGCCCCTACATTTAGAGCGATCAGTCCGTCAGGGAGCCCCCTTCCTTTTCCTGGTCATTATGGAGGCACTAGCCGCCAATATTCAAGCAAACAAAAATATTAATAAAATGATAAAATATGAGTCACACGCATCCCGGAAGACGCAATCCCGGTGTTTTCTTTATTTGCGGACGACCTCACAATAATGGCAGAGGTCACACACCGAAATATAGAGGAAATCCAACAGATGATGAAAAGTTTTGCCAAGGTTTCCGATATGACAGTTAATTGGGGATCTAAAACACAAGGATGGTGGATTCACTACCGAGGGGGACGCCCTCCAGAGTCACCACGCATTGCATGGATGCCATTAGAGACCCCAATAAGAATTTTAGGGGTATAGGGACGACCACCAATCAATGACGAGTGGATCAGCGCCCCGGCCCATCACAAACTAAACAACTGGAGAAACAAGCACACATCCCTTTCGGTCGAGCTCTAACACTTAATAACGCGATTTTTACAACATTATGGTACAAGTCCTTGTTGTGGTCATTGAGCAAAGCGGCCTTGAGGAGCCTAAAAAAAAAGGCAGCAACTTTCTTATAGGGGGGGATGGAGAGCAGACAAATACAATAAGCCGATTGGTCTGAGATTAAATTATCCAGCCTAAAGGATGGGGAGGCTTGGGAGTAGTTGATCCAGCCATGCAGGTGCAAGCATAACGAGTGAAGTGGATAAAAAAGTTTATTTTTGCCCTCAAAAACTTGTGGTGTGTCTTAGCTTTGGAACATTTGGCCCGGCTGGCCCCGACAACCCCCCATACGATCCATCCGTTGACATGGTTGGAGGACCGATTTTGGACGATCCTACGCAAGCTCCCACATGGAAGGGATGGGATGGAAGGCGGGGTTAAGACGTTGGACAACTTTTGGCCATCTCTGCTGCAAACCTGGCGTAAACTTCAGCTCCCAGACAGGACTCACCCCAACCATTGGGAGGAGGTCTACCATCAACCTCTCTTTGAAAATAGATGGGTGACAGACACGAGGGGTTGCGTCATGACGAACTCATCCCTGCTCTGGAAGAGTTGGGTTAAACATGGTGTACTCAGGGTAGGAGATATTTGGGAGAATGAGAGGCACGACTGGAAAACTGAGGACTAGTTGCGAGTAACCTTAAGGTACTGCCACCATGTAGAAGAGCTTTTGGACAACCTTATTGAAGCCATCCCACTGGAATGGTACCGGATCCTCAAACGTGGCCCCACCTTGAGAGTAGGATATTGAGTGGCAAGCACATGGACCCCGCCGAGAATTGGCCGAATACATATGGTCTCACCCCGAATAGTCATGGTCGAACACTACACCATCACTAAAACGGGCACCCTCCAAGGGAGCATAGCACCTTTCGAATGGACAGATAAAGCAACAGTGTACTGAGTGAGAGTTATAAAAGAGAAGGAACAAAGGGTGGCGTTCCAACCAGACAAACCAATTCAGGACCTGCCTCTGGACCCGGTGGAATGAACTTGGCAGCCTCCACAAAAGAGGGGAGCCCCCAAGGTAGGTCATATTAGCATGCATCAGCTAACGGTCAAATCAGCCTACAAAATGCTCAGACCTAAACGGTATCTGAAAGATATGACTAACGATAGATGGGCCAGACACCTGAATGTCGACCGCACCCTCCTGTCACTAATCCAATGGTTCAAGGAACAAAAATCTAAACCCATGAAAATCACCTCTCTAAAGTGGCAGATAGCCCACCGTTGTCTACCAACCAATGACTATTCCCTCGAACAAAGAGGTCTACTGCTCCATGGTGTCAGTGGTATCAGAGCCTCTTCCCTTCCCACAAGAAGGGGAAGACCATTGAACATATCTTCATGCCATATCCGATTGCCCAATTCATATGGAGATGGTGAGACCACATATGGCGAAAAATGGAATCTGACATTCCCAAGCCTTGGTAATGGCAAACCATATTGGTGGGGCATTGGCCGCTGGCAGGGACAACCACGACCTTCGTAGGAAACATGTACAAATTGGGATGGAGGGCGGTGATATGGACACTTTGGTGGCAAAGATGCACCCTGGCCATGAAGAAGGTACGGGTGGAGGGGTCAGAGATTACTGAACAAATTCAGCAGCAGGTCCACCTTGAACTCACACGGAGATGGTTGGTCACAAAATCACAATTAGACCTCTTCAGACAAATTGGTGACATTAGGAGACATATTACGACATTTTGCACAGAAGAGAATGATGGATTGCAAAAGTAGAATGGAGTGGTGACAAGGGAGAGGGGTCGCGCGATTTGGAAGAAATGAGAGACTACCATCTAGTTTTCAAGGACTGGACTAATATAGAACCCTCGTTCCCACTATGCCCTCCCTCAAATTTCCAGATCCCTTCCCACCTCACGCCCTGTCTCTGACAGAGATTTTGTCCTCAGTGTGATGCTGCTAACATGGTCTCCTTTACATCCTTATAGGTGCCCACTTGCAGAACTCCTCCCTGGAGCCCCCTTTGGAGGACTCCACTAATGTTCCTTTATTTGTACGATCAGTTGGGGTAGTCAATGCTGGCAGTCTGAGTATCCTGAGCCATCTGTGTCATTGGGCATGGTTTGGAGTGGGTAGTCGTTCTGAATAGTATCAGCCCTTAACTGCTTATCTGGCGCTCTTCTTTTGAGGGTGAAGAGGTACAAAAGATAATGCCATCTCTCCAAGCTCACAAATGACTACACTGTTGGATGCTATATAGGCCTGCTCAGTCAATCCCCTAGGTTGCAGGGTAATCAATGCTGCCAAGCCCCATAGTCATTGTTCTCACTTTTCCCAGACATTCTCTTTTCAGTGTATAGGACGCTGGACCCGTTTTCGAGCAGGTGACACTCCCCACCAATAAATGGAGCCTCTCCACAGATGCAAGTGATGTCTGCTCTTATCAGCAGCACTACACTGGTGGGGGTGTTTCTTAAAAAAAATAAAAATAAAAAAAATGGAATTTACTTGTGAGGAGCAGCACTTGCCGGAAACTGAATCCAGCGTCCCTGTTGACACACACTGTCTGAGAAGCAAACCAGTCTGTCGTTGGTAGGCATTTGTGCAGTCTGTCTCAATGTAGCACTCTATGACAATACTGTATATCAATAAATGTAGACTATATACATACTCTATAAATACTTTCTGTTTAATATTTTATATCATTCTAGTATCTTATAAAATACTAATTCTTTAATTCTAATACAATATTGAATATCAATATATTCAATATTGTATTATATATATTCTACTCTATTGTATATTATATATATATTCTATTATGTCATATTTGAGATTCTCTTTATTATGGATTATTAATTATTTGATTAATAATCCATAATAAAGAGAATCTCATTAGCAAATTGATTACTTAAAAGTATATCTATTTTAGAGAGTCGATCCAAATCCCATACAATAGAAATTTAATGAGATATATCGTGGGTACCCCCAGGGGAAGTCGAATCCCTGTTGCCTCCTTGAAAGGGAGGTGTCCAAGCGTGAGGTAGGCATACGTTCTTGCCTTTTTTCTCTCTTAATTTTTTTTTCTTTCTCTTTTTCGGTGTTGAGATTTTATTCTCTAACTGACCACCCCCGCTGGTATATCAGAACTTTTTTCTTTTTCCACGCCACTTCAAAAACAAGTCTGTATTTCTGCAGTTCATGAGTGTACCAACTGAGCTAGCCCTTTTTTTTTTTTTTTTTTTTTTAAT
>BFEA01000220.1:1051956-1062427 GCA_003427395.1 Chara braunii
TCTCTCTCTCTTCTTTCTCTCTCTCTCTCTCTCTTTCTTTCTCTCTCTCTCTCTCTCTCTCTCTCTCTCTCTCTCTCTCTCTCTCTCTCTCTCCATCTTACCCTCTCCCCCTTCCACCACTTGGCATATAACTAACCCTTCATCACTCACTTGTTACATTGTCAGGGAATGGACGGTGAAAAAAAATTGTCCTCACTTGGCGGAAAAAGTGGGCGAGGGGAGGGATGCCGGTCCCTTGTGCCGCCGAGAAGGAAAGGAAAAGAAACGCGATCGATTGAAAGAAGTCAAGTCCGGAAAAAGGGACTAGACAAAAGTCGGTACTTAAAGCAAGGTCAGTTGACTCAACCATTTCCCCGACTGCATAATTATGAGAAGAGGATTGACTGATTGAGCAAAGGAAGGAGAATGAAGAAAAACCAAAGAAAAAAGAAAGTTAGGCATGCGGGAAGGGCTATGTGTTGACCCCAATGAAGGATTGTATCGGTCCTTGCCTTTGTGTGGGTTTGTGCAGGTGAGTAAGCCTTGGGATGCCTTGGGCGGCACCAGGCCGGGGGAGCCGGATGGCAAAAGAAAAGGGAAGAGGGGGCAAAGGGCTTACGGGGCCCTTATTGTAAAATTGACCTATGAAAAAAAACCTTTGTGCATGAGACTTGGAGTGTGAATGAAAGAAAGGAGTGAGACTTTTGCTGATCAGAATGTGAAGTAGCCTGTGCATACGTATGAAAGTTCCAAAAGGACTAAGGGGCTTGCACTAATGACAATGGATAAAATCTGTGAGGCACGAGGGGTGCGTATATGACGAACCACTTCCCGAACCCTTGCCATCTTTCGTATCCCTTCTTTTGCTTGTATCATACCAACCCCAGAAAAACCCCGTTTCGATTTCCTGTTTTCGGATGCCGCATTTTCCTTTTTTTCTGAAAGCTTTTTCGACTTCTGGGTTCTGTTTTTCCTTTTTGCAAAGTTGGGAAATACATGGGAATTTACGTGCGCCTTAGCGAGCGCACTGGGAATTGGGCTCCACGGTTGGGAATTCTGGGATAAGCGGAACTTCGACGTGTCCTTTTCGAGTGCGTGTATGTTCTTGGGCGCGTCGGGGAAAACTCTCGGAATTTTGCGTGAATACGAATAGGCGTAGGATTTTATTTTCCTGCGTCGTTTTTCGCGCGCGAATATGGTGATTTCAATTTTTGAATTAGGACAGAAGCAAGCCGTAACTGTTTCGGTGTCTTTTTCTTTCTTTTTGTTGATGGCGCTGCGTATGCAGAGCTTTCTCCTCTCTGTCCCCTGCATCGCTCCCTCTCACGTCTCCCTTCCCTTCTCCCTCCTTTTTCTCTCTCCCCGTAACTGTTTTCCTCCTCTCTTTCTCTCTCTCTCTCCCGCATTGCTTTTTGCACGCTCATTTCCCTTTCTTGATCATTTGAATCTTGGACCCGTCTTGCGCTACTTCTCGCGCCTTTTCTCCTCTCACCCTCTGAGTCTGGCGCACGATGCCCGGTCGATCCACCGATAACTCCCGCTCGCCAATCAGGTACGCGGATCAATAGGACCTTCCTATTGAGTGACGAATCTGATTGGTTAAACCTTGAGTTTCGAGGGATCAACATGACGATCGTAGAGCATTCTTCTCAAAGTCTTCTCCTCCTGTTTCTCCTCTTACACCTCAGTTTTCCTGTCGCTTTCTCCCCCTTCTATCTCCCCTGTCGCAACTATAAAACCCGCAAGCGTGTCCGCAAATCTCTCTTACGTTCTCGACTCTCAAGCCAGCTTCCGGAAGCAGTGGCTAGGAAGAGTGTTTGGTGCGAGTCTGAAAGTCCTGTCGGGCTGACGATAGGCTGGCCGGTTGCGCGCTGGATCGCCACGACGGACTGTGGGATCTGGGCGAACTGTGTCGAGTCTACGACAGCGGGGTGACGATCGCAGTGGTGGGAGTCAGCACGCGGCGGTCGGGATCGTCGGTGCGGGTATGAGGATTGATGATTGGAGTTGAGTGAGTTATTTGCCCGGGACCATATTGGAATTAACGGCGAATGCGCCTTTGTTGTTGCAGATCTTCCTCTCTGAACTTCCTTCTTTTGGGTGGCGTCATCTCCTATCTAGACTCCCCCCACCCCCCCTCACCTTTCCTTCTCCTCTATTTTTGAATAATGATGTGTCTCGATGCTTCTCTCCTTCTCTCTCTTTTCCCCCTCTGGATGAGTATGAATCATGAATCTGTATGCTTGTCGTGCATGAAAGAACTTCTTCCAGAACTTCTTCCGGAACTCTTCCATTGGTTTCCTGGGTAATCCTCCTGCGCAAGGACCCCGTTTTCTTGTCTTGTGAACGGTGGATGCATGTGTATTGTGCAAGCAATCCATCTTTTCCTGTGCATGGCTCATTTTTTCGCATCTTCCACAGTGAATGAATGTATGGGAATGCGCGTCTCTTTAGCATTGATTAGACGATTGTCGTCGGGATTTTGTCCGAGAATGCAAGAGTGTTTAGATCTGTAGCTTTGAGTGCCTTGCGCATGCCATCTGCCTTATGCCGTCCAACATCCGCAGCCAAACCACGAGGCGGCCTCGGGAAACAAGGCGCCTGGGATCAACGTCGCGCTGACTCATTAAACCTGAGTCGCGGATCGGTCCCTTAATTATATGCATGATCGAGCTGCTGACGTGCCTTCTCTCTCTTTCTCTCTCTCGGGTTGAAGGAAATTGTTTATGAGTTGCGCGAGTGTTTTCTTTTCTTGATGACGTTGCAAGGTTTTTCCAATTGATTGATATGTGGGCCAACCGGTACCCTCCGACTGGGCACCAGCCTCCCGTACCTCCCGCCCCAACACGGCCTTTTCCGTACAACGAGGAAAGGACACGTGTATGCGAGTGGGACGTGCGAGAAGCTGTCGCTCAGATCGGCGGATGATACTACTTCCCTCCGGCAAATCGTTGTTCAGGGTTCGTAGAGGATGGGTTTGTCATTATCGACACCCACTTCCCACCTTACTCAATATTGTTGCCATTCAACGAGTTGATCGTCATCCCGTGGACGGCAGTAGAACCCCACTGGCCGCGCACCCTATGCACCGAATGCCAGCGCTTTGAGCGCTACGAATCCAGGGGTTTCCACTACCGTGTGCGGAGTGAAGACGTGCATAAAGAAAGAGCCACGTGGCTGAGACCATCCACGTCAGACTCGGAACTGACCATCGAACGACGACGAGATTTGGTACGAAAACGAGACACGCGGAGCGTGCCAAAGCCTTTCCGTTATAAACGACGGGCTGTGGCTCGGTGGGAAGCCCGACAATACTTTTTGGATTGGATTTGGATTTTTCTCTTTTAGCGTCGTGCCCGCACGCGCATTCCGCGACGCGCGAAAGCAATCGACTTGCTTCATTGGACCAACACGGGGGATTTCAGTTCCATCTGTGTCCCCACACTCAATTTCCAAAAATCCTTGGCACACCCCATCTTGCTGTTTTTCTGGGCCTCTTTCCGCATGCCTAACACTCCGAACGAAAGACAGCAAAGGGCGTGAGGTTGGTATCGGAGCCGACATATGTCAGTTCTGATGATAGTAAGTCGAACTGGCGAGAGGCAGAAGAGACCCTCAACTAGCTCGTCGGGATCGCCCAGTAACCGGGTCTCAGTCTGGTGCGGCTGCACCTGCAATACCAATGGTGGACGGTACTAGGGTGATTGTTAGCATCCCTGCCCCCTTCCCCTTCTTCCCCAACCATACCCATCCCGAGGCATGGCTAGAAGCTGTCGAAGCTCAAAACTACAACGCAACCGATCTTCCCCGCGTTCTGACACTGCAACTCCGCAATACGTCGCATGACTGGTTTTAGGAAACATACGTGGGTAAATTGGAATGCTTCAAGCAAACCTTTTTGGCTCGATTCGATACGGTTAGTGAAGACGCCGCCTGGTATGTACTCAAAAATCAACCACAAGGACCAAGGGAATTGTTGCCCGATTTCGTCGATCGATTTCAAACTACGCTCGACAAATCCGGGCGAGACGAGAAATCCGCTCGAGATTTGTTCATCGATCATCTACGAAGTCCGACATTAAAAGGTAAACTACAGAAAAAGGTCCCGCTGAAAACACACCAGTTATCGGCTATCATCACTAAAGCATTAGAGTTGGACCTGGCTGATCCAAAAAAATATATCAGTCAGGGAGACGGAGATATTACAGATACCATACGGGATGTAACGGCCAAAAGGCAATCATGGTTGCAGGCGGTCGAACGGTTTTATCCCCGCCCCAACCATGACCTTCCCGACGGGATCGTTTCCGATATCCCGCCTGCTTCTCCTTCCTCTCCCCCGGTGAATCAATCGATCGCAACTGTTAAAAGCGGAATCTCACCCGAACCCCCCTCGCCGGCCATAACTAACTTACACCTTGCCCAGATGATCCATACGGCCACTACCAAGCAGTATGAATGGATGAGCAACTTGATCCAAATGCAGGCCGCTCACATGGAACGGATGAAACAGATAATGAGTAGGCTAATCAAGCCTAACCCGGCCCCTGCTCGGCCATCCCCCGCATCATTTCCGCTCTTACCTGCCCCACCTGCTCCAGGGTTCGCACCTCAGTTCCCTCATCTATCTAATCCAGCCGGAAAGATCGAATGCTTTAACTGCAAACAGCCCGGGCATTTTGCCCGTGGCTGCCCGCAGCCGAAACGTAATCAGCCTCCCCCTGTTGCGGCCCCTGTCGCCCTTAATCAAGGACGAGTGACCGCCCTAATGGATACGGACCAAGGAGGAGAGCTCGTGGCATATGCCCCAGAGCAGCCTTCCCCTTCGATGGCAACGGCGTCGACCTCGGGAGCTTCTTCCTCTGACGCTGCTGACGTGGTCGATCCCCTCGAGTATCTTCATCTCGCAGGCATGATCGGAGCGATCCGATCGGCCCCAGATGATCTCGAATGGGTCGATCTCGAATCCAATCCTGGACCGCAGTTTCGGACGGGAGACATTGATGTGTTGAAAACGCTCAAGCAGCTAGATATTCGTGTTCCTATCCCAGTAGGACATCTGCTCACCATATCTGAAGCGGCGAACGATAAACTTTTACAACATTGCCTGAAGAATCAAAAACGCTTTACCAATCAACGCATACAACGGATGTTGAAGAAGAAGGAAGGAAGCAAGGAAGTTGCATCCCCCGAACCTGAAGCCGCACGTATAGCAACGATCACTTTACCAGAAAAAGGCCACTTCGTACGAGCTCGGCCGGTATTATGAAAAAGTGCGGAATGTGACTGTGAAGTTTGGGGCAAGCCGTTTAATGCCCTTATTAACACAGGATCTTCTGCTGTGGCCATATCATTGGATACTGTCAAAAAGACGGGACGACTTGGATCCATTCTTCCTCAATCTGGCAAAGACAATTATGTCTCTGCCGACGAGGAAGCAATGAACATCGTAGGCAGGGAACGAGGTAGCCCTGTAACTTCGCAGAACGCCTTCTTCTCTCGGTATCTCGAAAGAAGTGGGGTCGTAGCTTCGTATAGGGTTCGAGGGGGTTCTAAACAATCAATCATCCGAGATACTTGTACGAGGGGCTCTCACAGAAGTAAAGTCTGAGTCCGTTGCGGGTTTCTGGAACTATGTTCCTCATCCACATGCTCGACTTTCCGAGTTGGTTGTTCCCAGGTGATTACTCGGAGAGCGACTCCGGGGGTCGGAGGAACTTTCTAAGTCGTGGGCATCATGGTTCGCAGAGTTAAGCGCATTGGAATAACATACAGTTTCACGCCTGTACTTCGTAGGATTATCGATCGTCGTCGAAGTCCAGATTGGCCCGTAGCGCGACGAGCACCGACAATCCTAGAAGTACATCGTAGGTATTGACATCCAATACTACCACATTCCCTAGAGCATGAATCTTTCCCAATCGAAAAGCGACATTCGTCATTCTTCCCACTGCTTTTATCTTCTCTTCATCCGCAGAGACGAGATGGCCTTTCTCGGTTAGTGTGATCAGATCTTTCTGTCGCCCTGCCTTTTCCACAACCCTCAGTGATATGGCCAAAACGGCTCCTCCTGAATCGATGACAGCATTGCACGGGACTCCCCATACTTCGATGTCACATTCCGCGGATTTCCACGGAATGACTTTGATGCGTAAGAAGTGATCATCTTTTTGGATTAGTCCCAATCGTATTGGGTCTAACGTACTGGTTTTTTCGGGCTTGTCATCGGGGGCTGGGGCTTTCCCCTTCGTTACTGTCAGTTTACTAAGAGCGAACCGTTTTCTGTTCGCCTTGCAATGCTGCAGCATGCGTTCATTAACTTGTTCTGATATAAACAGCAAATGGCTAATCGACAATGGAATCTGGTGGTCTGAGGCCCGAACAATGTTCAAAACGTCGATTTCTCCTGTTACGAAGGTAGGACCGTCTGACTCCATTTCGTTTGGGAAAAGTATCCATTCGGCTACTTCCTTTCGCTCATCTGCCGGTCGGATGGTTCCGATCATCCCTAACCCTGGATATCCTAAGGCGATATATTGATCGAGCGGGATAAGTTCCGCTGCTTCCTCGGTAGTAACTATCGTGCTTCCCCCGCCTTCTATCTCCTCAAGCATCGTTCTTACCCTTCCTGGACCGTTGGCCACCGACGCAGCGGCCACAGGAGCAACCCCGACTCAAGCTTGCGCAGGCCGGTGTGGACAGTCCCGGGCGATATGGCCCGACGGCCCCGACTGATGACATATGTAGCAGATACTCAGATTGGCTGCCATCCCTCCCACTGGTTGAGCGGGGACAATGCCTTGTGCCACGGGGGCAGTTCTAACAGCAATGGGGCGCATTGATCGCATCAAGGATTCCATCCGAGCTTTGAACTCCCGTTGTTCCTTCTTGCTTTCTTGTATTAGGTTGACTAAAGTCCGGGTCAGCTTTAGCATCGCGTTTGGCTCACCGACTCTACTCGTCGTATCGGGAGGGGGTGCAAGAACGACCATTGCTGGCATGGGCAAACCTGTGGTTGCATTTGCTCCGAGTTTTTTGGTTGCGATATGTTCTAAATAGGTGATGAGACCAGAGACAAAACCCATGTTTTCGAATTTATTTTGAAGCGAGGCCAGCTCGGCCCTTGCCCTAGCTAGCTCTGAGGAGTCTCCCTCTCTAGGATAATTTTTCCCTTCTAGGAAGCTGGCGGCGAATTTCCACTCCATTTCTTCTGCTGCAGAGTATGATTGATCGGGGAGAATTGTTTTCGCAATTTCACCCTCATGGTCCTGCTGCGAAACCCATCGATGAATAGATCTCTCCCAACTTGCTCTCCTCGTTCGGTTTTGACAAACATCCTATAAAATCGGTTTCGATATTCCGTGACAGATTCAAGTGGTTTTTGCACTCGATCCTTAATCATGAACAGGGCTTGTTCCGGATGAATGTAGTCAAATCGGTTCAGAAAATCTCGTTCAAAAGTTGGGAGATCTACCCAAACGTAAGTGCTAAACCAATGATGGGCTTCCCCTCTCAATGTAGCGGGGATGTTAATTCGAGCTTCATCGTTATCATATTGTTGCGCGCGTAGCGTGGCTAGCCATGCCCCAACCAGATGATGTGCAATGTCAAAAAGATAGAGATCTGGTGGAGCCATGGGCGCACGAGCCCGCGGGGCCTGAACTTGACCACGATTTGGATTCTGGTTCTGATTCGCATTTATATTGGTTGCCTGCCGCCCGACCGACCTACTTCGTGTCACTATAGGATCGCGACGCGGCGCGTTCCTCTGTCTTGGTCGTCCTCTGTTCGCCAGGTCGTTCGGTATAATCGCCTTTCGTGTTAATCCGTAACCCTGCCACGTGTCGGCTCCGATACCAACCTCACGCCCAGCGCGACTTCCTGATCGGAGTGGGATGGGGGCCCAGAAGCACGAAAAGGGGGTGTGCCAAGGATTTTAGGGAAGTGGGGCTGAAGTCCCAGGTCGGAACGGAGATCTCCGGTGGCAAGTTTAGGGACAACGGTGCAAGATGGTACGCGAAGATCGTATCTGGTGTTTCAGCCTTCGAGGATGGGGCTATGGTCTCTGCCAGTTGCGTCGCCGCGGCCGGTCCCTTATCTGGTGGACTGGTGGGACACCATGGTTGTCGCGTAGGGCGAACAGTTGTCGGCGCCGCTCGCAACAAGCTTCGGAATCCAACGAGGCTGGCCGCAAGCGGAGGCTGTGTAATCACTGCTCGGCTTCGCTTCGGGTTCGTCGGATAAATCCCGAAGCCCGGTACGCCTGGTACCGCTGGCACTCTTCGCACAATGGGCGGGGCCAATAGCGAGCGATGGAATTCCACGGTACCACTGTGAGCTGGTGATAGGGAAGGAGGAGATGGAAGGGAGGGAAACTGGTATTAATAACGACGAAGCCCGGAGATATGTAATATTGAGTGTTGTCAGTGTTTGGATAGTCTGGGCCCCTAGGATAGCTGGTTATGGCCCAGTGGAAATCCCCCGCGCACAGTCGGTCGTTCTCCGTCAGACAGGGGAATTCCGGTTTTCTCAAGTTCCCCGTCGTCTGAGATGCTCACCTTCCCAGTACTCGCGATACTCCGGATCCCTCACGCTCTTACGATCGGTTATCCAAAAGGGAATTTCTACAGCCATATCCGGCTAGGGAATTCGGTTTCCCGCATCCTTATGATGAGTTCGAGGTCGACTCATGCAGATGCGCGAGTACGCTGCGACTCAGTTTTCTTGAGATCGCGGTCGTACGTGAGCGTGCACATGAGTGAAAGCAGATCGGTCTTTGGTTCTGTGTACCGATTGCGTTCGTCCTGCATGCAACTATCATACTCATGCTATATTGGGTGAGATCAAGACATTACATTCATACTCATGTCATTCATGTGATGAAAAGGAGAGAAAAGGGGAAAAGACAATCAACTCCTTACAAAATTCTTGGTGATCTGATGACGATCAAAGACTAACGATTAAACCCAAACATCCGTAGAAAGTGCTTCCAATCAGATCTGAGAGTATTGCTCATGCAGATGGATAATAGAAGGTAACGAAATTTGAATTGAACAGGCATCGCAAAACAAGATCGAAAATCCGAAAAGATCACTAACGGAGGAGAGTTCACATCCATTTCATGCATACACACGAGGCAAAAACGACAAAGAAAATTTGAGCCCTAGCGGGCGTGCCTTGGTCACCCGAACCCGTAGACCGGCCTACCTTCTTCTTCCCGGTCCCCCTAGCCTTTTCTTTGATGGGTGTCACGACTCCCCCATCCGAAGTCTCGCTGGCCCCATCGTGCTCTGTCTCCTCCCCAAGGTATGGGAAGTCGTCAATTTTTGTCACTTGACCATCGTGGTCGATGAACATTAGTTGACCTTTCTTCTTCCAGTCCTGGGATAGTCTCTTCTTTCTACCATCTCCCTGACTCTAATGTGCAGATCCCAACTTTTCCTCTATGTCTAAGGCTTTCTTGCTGAATGAAGTGAAGTTATGCTGTTCGACATAGGCCTCGTCTACCAGCTTTGTCCTAACCTCTAAGGGTAAACATCTAAGGTGATCCGTAAGGAGTACCTGCTGGTCATAGCGCACACCAGGTACCACGAGCAGACGTTCTACGGTATCCGTGAACTCTCTAACATTTTTGTGCCTTCTGGCACAAAGACTGTTGATCGCGTCTGTGGCCTTTGAGCCCCTTGCGGGTCATGCCACCTATTATACACGAACTGTACAAACTCTTCCAATGTTTGTGCCTGGGCCCAGGCATCGAAGTTCTGACCGTAGCCCTGCTGCTGCACTAGGCCATTCAACCAGCGGGCTGCTGACCCCTCTAGAAAGGAGGCAGCCACTACAACTTCTTGCTCCAGCCTAGTAAGTTTGTGCCTCACATTGATAGGCACCGTCCTTTCCCAGGTGTCCAGGTCCTCATCCTTTTTCCTGTCGCCAGAGAAGGGCTTAGGACTCAGCAAGGGTATTTTGGGCATCCACTGCATAGGCTGCATTGGCCCAGGGGATTGCTGCAGTGGCTGCATAGCCATCGAAACAGGTTGCTGCACACTAACGTGGGTTTGGCTTGACAGTGGGACTTTAGTAACCACTGTCGTCGATGGTACGGCTGAGACTCTATGAACCGGACCACTAGTTGCTACATAACCACCTGGAGGGGCCATGCCAAACATAGGTGAGAATGAAGGCCCTACCGGCGACGACGTCACTGATGCACCCGCACCCGGAGGGCGAGCTACAACAAACTGAGGTTGCCTCATCAATGGATGAGGAGCCTGTAATGCAACCAAAATTCGTTTCTGGCCTACCACTAGTTCAGCCAACACCTCCTGTTGAACAACCTGCATCTCCGCCACACACAGAAGCAAGTTATGCAGTGCTCGCATCGCAGGGTCAAGTGTTGACTCATCTAGTGCTTCTAATCTGCTTAGCTCCTGCAATCTACTACCTAGTCTAGCTTTCCTCATTATAGCTCTCCTTCTCCTCTCTGCTGCTTCAT
>BFEA01000220.1:1110625-1130437 GCA_003427395.1 Chara braunii
GTTGGACTTCGGTGATATGAGACTGTGGTACTTACCTGATTGGAGACTTTGAGATTGTTGAGGTTGATACTCGGCTGCATCACAGTTGGACACCGGTTACATCTGGACTCTGTATCTCCGACATTGGTGACCTATGGGCCTCGACATTTTGATCTTGTTGTATGACATTTTGGACTACCATATCGGAGACCTATCAGACKCTATCTATCGGTGTTRTCTACCTCCCCACCTCCTTCGTCTCTCCTCCCACCTTTCATCTGTGAATGCGTGTACGGGATCTGGGCATCGTCTATGAATGGCCCAGACCCCACCATCTCACGATTGTATGTGTGTGGAGTGATGCTATGTGAGTCAGTCTATGTGAGTCAGTCCGTTTATCAGACTTCCGCTGCATATATGCTCATCCTACATTGGTTGATCTTTGGTTCTGCCCATACTCATTGAAGTATGCAACAGTGTTTGTGAAGAAGAGAAGAAAATCAGCCTTCTCTGAGCACTGGCAAGCTGAGAAGGGAGGAAAAGGGGGAGGAAAGGGGAGGCATGGAGAAGAGAAGGACGGAGGAGAGGAGGAAAGGAGGAGAGAGAAGAAGACAACAGGCGCGATAGAGAAGAGACAGGAAGAAGAGAGAGAAGGGCGGGAGAGGTGAAAAACATGTTGTTGATCAACCGCCGGGAAACCCCGCCCTTTGTGAGGGCGTGTACTCGCATGAGGACTGTTCATGCGGTCAGACACATCCAGCACCGGTCGTATTTGCAATCAGATACTTCCAGGAAGATTCTAGCCTTTTTTTTTTTTTTTTTTTTTTTTTCCAATGGCGACGGGCTTGAGATATCATCATTACTAACGGTCCCAAAAAAAAAAAAAAAAAAATCATTACTAACGGTGCCTAGCTCAGTTGGTACACCATTGAATGTTGAAATGCAAACCCATGTTTTCGAATCCGGATGCAATCAGATGGACAGAGTAGAATAATTCTGAATTACCTGGGCCGTGAAAAAGAAAAAAGGTCGGGGGGGGGGGGGGGGGGGGGGGGGGAAAAGGGGGGGGGGGGGGGGGGGGGGGGGGGGGGGGCGGAGAAGGAGGATAGAGATGAGCAGAAAGAGGAAAAAGAAAGGAGGAGCGGGGGGGGGGGGGGGGGGGGGGGGAGGAGGTAAGAAGAATCCCTGGTCTGCTCTCTATGTGGAAAGACAGCGAATAGCCGTGGAATTGTTGGATAATCCAGGGTAGATATTCTTCTGGTGAGACTACCAGAACATAAGGCATATGTGTTGTAAACGAATACAACGCGTACATGTGTTGTAAACGAATACAACACGTACATATGTGTTGTAAACGAATACAGCACGTACCATTTATTCAAGTTGAGGGGAGCAACTTTACCAACACGGGTGCAGGCTGAGTAGGTTCAGTGCCAGACCATGGCGGAGCAGAAAAAAAAATGTGGCTTTATACCTTTCCGTCTTCTGGCCGAAGATTCACTCCTTCTCCGTACTTGGGGCCTCTCTCCACTCAGCAAATGTGCAAAATGAGAATGAATTTTCAGCTCCAACATGTACGTTGTATTAATCCGCATACGTGTTTTATTCGAGTTGAGGAGAGCAACTTTACTGACATAAGGGGGTTGGGTGCAGGCTGAGTAGGCTCAGTTCTCGACCGTGGCGGAGGGCCTTGGAGCACTAAAAGAAAAGGGGGGGAAATGTGGCGTTGTATCTTTCCATGTTCTGGCCGAAGATTCACTCCTCCCTACTTGGGACCTCTCTCCACTCCTCAGCCAATGTGCAAAATGAGAATGAATCTTGTGCTTGGACATGGAGAGATACAACTCTGTGCTTTCTGTCTTTTTCACTCTTGGTGAGTAGTAGAGTGAGGCCCTGGCGAGTGGTGGAGTGAGGCGCGTCGTATCCCTCCTGGCATCAAGCTTCCACTTTCTGGCCCGCACTACGACTTTCTTGGCTGTCAGACAGGGTGGTGCGCAAAGGGCAGGTTTGCACAGACACACGCACACACACACGAGAGAGAGAGAGAGAGAGAGAGAGAGAGAGAGAGAGAGAGAGAGAGAGAGAGAGAGAGAGAGAGGGAGGGNCCGTTCGTTCCCTGGCAATGTAACAGGTGAGGGTAGAGGTTAGTCACATGCCATGGAGGGGAAGAGGTGAAGAAAGGGTTAAGGGCTAAAGGAGTGTGAAGGAATGGAAGAAGAGGGAGGGAGGGGGCGAGGGAAAGAGAGAGAGAAAGAGGGGGAGCGAGGGAGGGAGGGAGGGGGAGAGAGAGAGAGAGAGAGAGAGGGAGGGAGGGAGGGAGGGAGGGAGGGAGGGAGTGGGAGAGAGAGAGAGAGCAGGCACTAACGTAAAAAAAGAAAAAAAAAAGTAGTAATGTTCTATTTGAATACAACAGTTTTCTCTTTGTGAAATTTGAATACAATGTGTTTATTCGAATAGAAAGCATGCGTGTTCTATTCGAAGTGCCCTTCTATTCGAAGAAGAGGGTTGAACTTGGCGAAAACCGTTTTTCTTGAAAAACTCAAATACAACGCATATGCGTTCTGCGGTTAACCAGGGGTGTTATCTTCGGTGGATTTTGCACCGAAACTGTCACACTGTGCTGACTTTTTGCTTTTTTTCTTGTTTTTCTTTTTGTTCGATATATATGTGCTTTAGGGTACGTCATGTGTCCAGTTTTGACGTGTCTGGATCAATATCATTCAATAATGAAAATTTTGGCATTTCCTTTGAGATAGACTTTCCTACTTCGAGAATGAGGTGTAGAGGTAAGGTTTTTCATGTGAGCACTTTTGAAATTTTGTTTTCTGTGAATTGATTCGGTGTGCTGGGATCTGAGGTATGTTAGTTAGTAATTTCTAGGAATTTGTTTTTGGTAAGGGAATTCATTTATTAACTTATTAGGTAGGACGCTGTAGGGTTTCTTGTTTGGATATTCTTTCTCTCGTTCTGTGGATTATTTTGGAACGTTTATTCAACTTAATTGGCCTTTTGCGACCTCGGGAAATAGATTGTGGGTGGATAGTGGGCCTCGTTCCATACCACTACACTACACACCACAGTCGAATTACGATTAAAACTGTAATGGGGGTGTATACCAAACTGTTGCATATTTGAATTACGATTAGAATTGTAGTGAGGGTGTTTGACATTTCAAAACGTCAGATCCTCAATTTTATTAAAAAAATATAAAATGTTCATTTTAACGAAATTGTTTTTTATTCGGTTTTGGTTTAGGGGATGGTGTGTCAAAGCCTTTGATATACTATGGATGTCAATAAATTCATTAACAAGGTCTGCATAAATTAGATATACTACCCTTCAAAACATTCATCAAAATCATAATGATATAGCGAAATTTTATATCTACCTTATGAAATAGACTCAATGGCAAAGTTTTCATTTTATCCAACGAAGTGTGTAAAATGGTAACATGACACCTGGGTAAAAAGCATAGGCTTTAAAGAAGGGTAGTGACCCAGAGAAGATGAAACAACATTAGTTGAGTCTAATGAAACACTTCCTTAATGAAGTACCACCTCCACCTTCACTTGCTTCTTCACTTTTTCCATCATCATCATTGACTTTGTTGCCACCATTAATCGAAGGAACTTTAGAGGATATAAGTTTTAAAATATAATCAAATTAAGTATATTGATTACTGTTATGTGAGCAATTGCTGCTAAGGCGAATAAGTTGATTTTTGATTTAATTCGTCATTTTTATTATTGCTTAACTGGAAATAGATAATAACTCTTTTTATTTCTTCAGTCCTCACATTGATAACAATCTTAATTAATCGAGAAGAAAAACATAGATTAAATCCAATAACAATTTTGTGAACAATATTGCTTTCCAATCATAAAGTTGTATAAGCGCTCAAAGACCGGTGACCTACTTGAGGGCTTGGAGTGATATCGACTCAAAGACCATCCGGTAAGTAACAGCAACGAGAACGACCATGATCCGAATTGTCTAATTGACAAGGCAGGGATCGAGGTCATAGACAAATTTGACTTCATCGGACTTAGGTCCCCCTTCCCCCTTCATCTTTGGCAACAAGAAGCCTAAAAAAAGAAGAGGAAATAAAGAGAAAAGTCGTAAAAAAACTCTATATTCGTTTGGTGTCTTTCCCTTCATTCATGAAAATTAGGCCTTCCCGAAACAAGGCGAGAAGTCCACTACACATGAAACGGTTATACCTCGGAAACTAGGAATAGAGGACACTACCCTCTACTTAGACATCTCGGGTATGGAGTATAACTCATATTTGGATGCTCCTTTAAGCAAAAGCAACAAGGATCCTTGCCCACATGCCCTGCAAGACGACTTGCAAGTCCTTGTCCCAAAGGAACCCGACCAGCCCCAAGGACCAACTAGACTTTGTGGTACCAAGTCTCTTTCGGGCATGCCATGTCCATTTTGATAGATTGGGTGGTACTGATAGCGCCATAATGCTCTCTCCCAACAAGAAAGCTCACTCGAATGACAACAAAAATATACCTATGGTAGAAGAGGAGGGTCGGGGTGATTTTGCACATAATACCATGCAAAAATATCTTCAATCAAAAAAAGGGGTCAGCCAATAAGAAATATAAAATAATCCCTGATCTATGCAAGCCCTATGACCATGCAGGGGAGGTTAGATAAGAACAAGGGTCCCATCAGAAAATTTTAAATACCCTTGATTTGCTCTAACACTTCCCAAGGGTTAATGGTGCTAACAAAGAAGGCAGTTGATGACACTTTATCAACCCCTTAGATTATTATCACTTATCGTGACTTATATTATTTATGATGACATCGTGGTTGATATGGTAACGAAACATATGTTCAACCACACAGAGATCAGTACTATCCTACTTGAACTTCGTTTCGGACGATACATGGCTACTTTACATGGTGGTAGATAAGTTATTTTGCACATCGCCTTCCTGGGAATCAATTCTATAAGAGAAACTTTTGATAAATGGTGTTTTGTACGGACACTTTAGTCCAGGCTTGTCGGCAGAGGAAATTGCAGATTGGTTAGTTCGTATAAACATTGTTCCAATAATATCTGGCACGAAGTTTCGTGCTTCTATCAACTCAGTTGGTTTAGTGTCAAGCTCGTCCGAAGGTTTCACCGACGTCTTGAAAAAAAGTTCATGACTAAGATAGAAACCCGCATCTAAGAATCACGTGGCAAGGACAGACCTAATGTTCCTCCACAATAAAATACGAATCATAATTTTGAATGTGAAAGAACTTGGGGATACCTCTAATAGACACAAAAGATATTGATTGACCTTTAGGATTCAATCTGAATGGGTGTACATTATTTGTTTACAAGAAACAAAGCTTGACACTGCTAAAATTCAAAATGCACTATCATGATGAAAAATAAAATGACCCCCATTTTCGGTCCTCAACTA
This sequence comes from Chara braunii, assembly GCA_003427395.1. NCBI lineage: Eukaryota > Viridiplantae > Streptophyta > Charophyceae > Charales > Characeae > Chara > Chara braunii. The sequence continues at coordinate 1,116,037 of BFEA01000220.1, forward strand.
ATGAGACCAAAAGGGGGGGTGGCCATCCTAATCTATAAAGATCGTTAAAAAATATGGATTGTGACATAATTGATCATTATGCAGACCTAAGTGGTCGCTAGGTTTGGGTTAAACTATAAATAGACACGAAAGAATGATAATGTTTGCTTATGCCCCAACAGATTATATCGGAAGTACGTAGTTCTTTGCCAATCTGCGCGTCTATGTTTCAGATACAGAGAACCTCCCCCTTGATGGGGGATTAAAATACCACTCTTAAATCAGGGCTTCATTCTCTTGAGACGATGTCGTTAAACCACTAATACATATGGGTTCTTGGGCCCCCTCCGATGCAAATGAATACAAACGTGCGCAGTAAATTGATTCATCCACCGCATAAGCACCTCAAAACGTTGTAGGTTTATGTGGCTTACAACACTATGTCAATGACATTTTTTAAGTTCCAAAGTTTGGTTGACACCTCCAAGGTGATGAACCCTTAAGACTTTAGCTTCACATGCTATGGGCCTCGGTCCGCTGGTCCAATTCCCCAACCACGAAAAAAGCTAGATCAAGGCAAGTATTGTAGGAACAGTGCATTGCTTCCGAGCTCCACATCTCTGCACTTTCATACCGCTATTTGGTGTTTATTGATGTTTTGACAAAGTATTTGGTTGAAAAAGGGCGACCACCCTTTAGATCAACTGTCAACATTCTAAAGGATAAAGAATACCCAATTGCGATGGTGCCCAAATGATAAGTTGGATGAACAGAAAGGATATATGTAATAAAGAGGATAGTTCGGCGGAGGTGGTTTGGGTATAGTTATCAAAACATTGATGATATTCTAAAGAATTAAAAGCGCTAACCGAACTTGGAAGGAGTAATGTCTTCTGAGAGAGGTGGAGGAAGCAAAACATAACATGGTCCAAGGCCCATTTCCAAATGATTTTTGGTCAGAAAAGGGGAAACATGTGCTCTGGCAGTTGGAATCCCTCAACATTCACAAGCAATCTGACTGGTTGGAATGACTTAAGCTCCGAGGTGTCTTGGGCTATTACAGGATGACTACAATAATTCTTTTGTCCTTAATTTTTAAACAGACTAAACCCATAGTTAAAGAATTAATTAACCTGTTTGAATTATAAGTTGTGTTAGCAACATACGCGCATAACATGTGTGTCTTCTCGCTTGATTACTTTAGAGATATAGTGACTACTTAATCAATTTAAGTCAGATATTTTAGTTCATTCCAATTTTTGGGACCAAACCAAAGCCTGCATCCACGACACGACTAAAGACCTTTTAGATGCCCCCCTCAGATAGAGGGAATTGTTTTCTTCAATCAAGCAAATGAATTTGGGTTTGCTCCAAGTACCTGCTAAAAAAATCAAAAGCTTCGTAAGCATGTAGGTCTTTCAAGGCTGCTATAAGACCCAATATCAACAGTTGGCCGACAAAGTTTCCGCCAGGATCTGCAAGTGGCAGACAAATCACTAATTCTCTCTTTTAGAAGGGGCTTGGTTTTATCACCCGCTGCATTTTCGGTTTTGTGCTTCATATTGTCAATCCGCTTTTTGGGAAAGGAAGCTTACCCGCAAATCAAAAGGGCGATAACCATATATTTATGGAAACCATCCATTTATGAAGAATAAAGTTTTATGGTTAAAGTGGCCTAGAAGGCGATTACCCTCCCTCGTTCCTAAGAAGGACGTGAAATTTTTAGATCCACATGACCAAAATGTGGCCCTTCTGGGCAAGAGGTACGAGGGCGTTTAACTCAGTATATATTGGGAAAGGAGCGGGCGCTTGGTTATGATGTTTGATCCCATCCTACGTGAATAAGAGACTTAAATCTACAACATGGAGAAATATTATATAATATCTGCATGCTTGAAAAAGAAAATACTTCCATAATGATAAATTATAGGCCCATCAACGAGCAAGAAATAGTTGATTAGTGTCTATTTGAAACCCCCCACATGTCATCCATCAGGGGACTTGTTCTGAACAGGAGACAATGCTGAGAATTTTTTGCGGGCTTTGATTGAAAGGGGTGTTATTTTGGTCAAGCATCTCTGTGCCAAAAAGAGAGATGATTGGATAAGGATCGGGACGTCCAGAAAAAGTTGTCCCCCCTACTCCAGGTTTCAATCAACCGGTCTAGGTTGATAGCAGCAATCCCACAATATTGGTTCAATCTGCTAAGAAAAAATACGGAAAATGTGGCAGGCACATGGGCTTGAGCTAACAGTGAGCAGGGGCGAATCTAGAGTGCAATCTAAATAGAAGGCAGAGACCGTTCCTTTTTTTTCAAGAACAGAGTCTATACAACTCGTCTTACAAAAGTCAAGGTTCGCCCTTATGAGAGGAAGGCTCAGCTACTGGGAGATGCGGACACATTCATAGCGGAGCCGCTCATCTACAGCTGGAAACATGAATAAAGTAGGGCCCATAAAACTTTAAGGGGGAAAAAAAAAGTGAATGGGAGCCATGGTTATGGCAAGTACTGCAATTGAGGTTGGCGCATTTCCGACGGAGAAGCTCCTGCTCCTGCAACGGTGCAATCATTTGCAACGATTGCCTTTGCGAGCAAGAGAGGTGTGCACTGGCAAGAGGATGTGGTTGTTGCTGTCCTCCAACCGACGACATGCCTGGGCCAGTGCGCATTTAATCGAAATGGGTTGCATATGTTTCACGCTGACATCACGATGCAAAACCCAAACTTGAGACAAGGGCATGCATCGCAACGCACAAAACAAGACAACGACACAAAAGAGAGAAAGAAAAAATGTACACAACCCAAGTGCGCTTCTTCTTGCCTCACCACCTCGATCTTCACCCTCAAACTTCTCTTTCATGACATCATCATCATGATAATAAAACAACAATACATAATTGAGAAATCAAACAATGCCTAGTACGTGTGAGTCATCAACTTATGTTGTTTACCTCCCTAGCCATTGTTCACATCGCCCCATCACTCCTACCGAGTCAGTGGTCCGGTGAAAAAGTGTCTTGATCACGGTGATCTCGGCTGGCCGGCGGTCTGCCACTCAGGGTACCGTGAGAAGTTCATTGAACCTTATCATTTAGAGAAAGGAGAAGTCGTAACACTTGCCGCGTCCGTGGGTGTTGAGTGTGGTGTGTGTTGAATTTGGACACTACAACCTTGTAGGGGTGGGGTGGATATCACGACCTGTATGGTCCTTTTTTTGAACGTCGTGTTCTGGTTGCAGTGGTTAAGGGACTTGGCTCTTGAGGTCAAGGTCGCTGGTTTGAATCCGTGCTTGCATGGACAAGGTCTCTGACCCAGATGTATGGATCTGTAAGCTAATCTAAGCTTTCCGTAGGTGAACGTGCGGAAAGATCCTTGAAAAAGAAAAGAAAGAAAGAAAAAAGACACCAAATGATGTACGATTGATATCCCTTCCCAGCACATGCTGCTCCCATGAATAAACTGGAGGCTTCTCAGCGGTAGACCCGGCTCTAGCCAAGGGAAACCCTAGACAGCAAAAGGACACCAGGAACTCTTGAACAAAAAAAAAGAAAAAAGAAAAAAGAAAAGGATATCCCAAGAGGGGGGAAGAGAGAGGAGGGAGAGGATTCAGAGGAGAGTTCAAGCGAGGATGGATGAGAGGATGCAGAGGATGAGGAGGAGGAAGAACCTGAGACACTAGAAAGATGGGTCAAGTGTGTGCAGGCGTTGGAATGGGAGAGGACGGTGAAATGTAAGGTTCGTCTGGCACACCATAAACACTTGCGTAACTTGAAAGATGCCACGATAGCAACGGAGGGCATCACTACCACAAATCGCTTTGAGATTTTGAAAAAGGAGAAGGAGATAAATGAGTTTTATGCGAAGCAATATGGGTGGGAAGCTCAACACCACAACAATGACATTCAAGTGTGAAAAAAGATTTACAGTAAGCAGTTTGAATGGCCTAAGACTTACCTGCCAAAAGCAATGAAGAGATTTTGAGAGCAAGCGGAAGGCGAGTTCTGCATCAACAAAAGAGGAAATGGGAGATGAAGAGCTAATAGAGGATGCATGCAGGCAAGCAGTGCTCTTGGAGGCTCAGATTAATGTCCTCAAAGACCAGAATCGTGAGTTGGGTGAAGATACAACGAATTTGGCAAATATAGCTTATGCGCCACATAAAGAAATTTAAGCAGCGGCGAGGCTATATGCCAAAAATTCACCCTGATGCAGGGTAATCATCCCCTTCAAGTGGAATGAAGTCCACAAGGACTAGGAGGTGGCAATCCATCGCTCGTTGGCACTGGTCACGATAGATGAGGCCAACTACTCTGGTCAGGCCCTGAAGGGTATGATCTCAGAAGATCTGCCAGCCAACGCATATGTGATAGGGGATTGAAAACAGAGAAAGGAGGAAAGTGTAGACACAGTGGGCACAAGACAGATAGAATATTACAGGTCAATAATGTTCAAGCTGCAGAAAATGGCGAAGTTGAGTGAGGGCCTAATATGGATGTCATGACGGGTGGTGGAGACCATTCTCTACGGACTGTTAGAGGGGTTGGTGGCGGCAAAGTGGGTGTTCAGAAGTGCGGCATTGGTATTAAAAACTGATGCCTTTTCGTGGAAGCCAGAGTACATTGAGAAGAGGATTGCAAGGGGAGCAACAAGTTGGATTTACTAGAGATAGGGGCTTGAACACCTCTCAATGAAAGAAGGGTGGACAGGGGATGACAATTCGTAATGCAGGACTGTGAAGGAGGCCAACAGGGGAAGCGTAGAAGAAAAGTTCAGGCACAGCCAAGGAAGGAGTCAAATTTTAGAGTAGTCGCTTGGAATATAAACGGGCTGGTACAAATTTTAGATAACCCGGACAAGTGGAACAACTTTGTTCTGTATTTAGGATGGTTGGACTAAAGTCCACCAGACTTCATGTGTCTACAAGAAACCCACTTGACCACTTCAGAAGAACATGAGCAAGTCAATAATATGATTTTACAAAGATTGAGATGAGTGACATCATATTTCTGGGCACCGGCACCACGCCCACATTCAACGGGGGTGGCGATTCTTCAAAACAAGAGGGCCTTCTCAACGAAGAATCTAAAGATAGAAGAATTGAGAGTGGATTACACGAAGGGTAGATGGGTGAAGTTGAACTTTCTTTTCCGGAAAGAGAGTTTCACTCTCGTATCTATCTGTGGGTCCAACACATTCCAACCAAGAATACAACTTTTAGAGGAATTTGAAGCCTTAATAGAACCCACCAGGCATATTACATTAGCAGGGGATTGAAATGCCGCATTGGAACCAGTCCGGGATAGAATGTCAGGGGGTCACAACACGGGTGAGAGCACGTTAGGTGAAGAGGCACTTCCAATTCATTACATGATGACCGCTTTCGATTTGATTGAACCATTCAGATTGTACTATCCGGAGGACAGACAGTTTATATACTATAAGAGGAATAGGAATCAACACTTCTCGGCATCGAGAATAAATTACTTCTTGATCTCACAGTCAGTCATAGGAATGATCCATTCAATGGGTATAGGCGACCTTCCTTATTTTAGTGGATTGGACCATAAACCTACTTTTCTCTATTTGTCCACAGATAAGCAAGTCAAGAGAGGTACAGGATTCTATAAGGTAAGTAATTTCATTCTTCAAACCCATGAAATGAGGCAGACTGTTTTGCAGTCTTGCCTCAACTATGACTCGGGTAATCAATCCTTCCCCGAACTCCTGAACGCTACGAGTCGAGCTTCGGGGCAGTGGCTAGGCAGCTAGCGACCAAAAGGAAGGTGCCGGAAGCTGAGTTTCAACAAGCATTGCGAATAGCAGATAGTAACGTAGTTAGTAATCCAGGTACGCCGGAAGCTGAGTTTCAACAAGCATTGTGAATAACAGATAGTAACGTAGTTAATAATCCATGTACATACTTGTATGAAAGAGTCTGGCATGCAGCAAGAGAGGAATTGGGAGTATGGGAGCATTGGAGGACTAGGGTGCTACAGATGAGCGCAAGAGTCAAGGGGTGGGAGGAAGGAGAAAGAATGATTAAATACTTCTTTCAGAAAATTCAGTCTAAAGGCAAAAACTCACTAATACAACGACTTCAAACATCGGAAGGACAGGTATCAAAGTCGGAGAAGATGGTTGCAGTGGTTGAACAATTCTATAGCACTTTATAGACTTCTAAGGAGTCAGATCATTCGCAAAAACAAGTACAAGGAGCCAAATCAAAGTTCTTAGCTCATCTAGAAAGGTCAGTACCTAGTCCACAGGCAATGATGCTAAAAGCCCCACTCACTTAAGAGAAGCACTAAAGCCAATGCCACCCAATAAGACCCCAAGGAAAGATGGATTGACCAGGGAATTCTAGATTGAATACTGACCAATCTTAGGGAGTGAATATATGGCATACCTGGAAAAGGCCTGGCAGGCAGAGAGGCTAGGTCAGGATCCGGCCACAGGGATTGTCACGTTGTTATACAAAACAGGGGATTCTATAGATATAAGGAATTACAAGCCCATTACCTTGTTGACACTCACACACAAGATAGTAGCGAAGGCCTTGGCTAAAACGCTCAGTAAGGTTACAAGTCACTATTTTCATTTGGATGAGACTGGTTTTATCCCAGGCCGGTTTATATCAGACAACGTTAGGACTTTGTCGGAATCAGTTCGCTACATTAAGGATAAGAGAATGAATGCGACAATATTGTTCTTTGACTTTGAGAAAGCATATGACCAAGTGAATTGGAGTTTCCTTCAGCAGTGCATGGAAAGGATGGGGGTCGGACCTAATTTTAGGCAATGGATACGGGTCTTATACAGTGACGCACAAGGGCAGGTCCAGGTGAACGGTCACCTGTCGCAGAGCTATAGGATGTCGAGATCGGTCAGACAGGGGGACCCCTTAGCAGCCCCCATCTTTTTGTTCATAATGGAAGCAGTCGCATCATTTCTCAGAAAGGATCCCTCCATCCAACGGTTGGTAGCTGAACCGGATCAGCAGGGTAGACTGGTTCACTTGCCGATGACACTCTTTTTTGCTGACGATCTGACGGTGCTTATTTGTGCCTCGAGCTCATCCTTCGAGGCTCTCACTCGAGCAATGCTTGTTTTCCAGCTCGCATCCGGAATGAGAATAAATTAGCCCAAGACTATAGGTTGGTGGTTACACTATGGAGAAGGAGAAGAGCAGAGACCGATTAACACCCCGGAAGGAATGCAGTGGTCAACAGTAGAGGCACCGCTACGTTATTTGGGAATTAGGTTAGCAGAAGCAGGGCCCCATCACTCAATGGCTCCAGAAATTTTAGCAAAAATTCTAACGAAGCTAAGTGCATGGGCAGCAATTCATACTTCTTGTTTGGAAGAGCGTCAATCATAAACGCCTCTATTTTTTCGATGTTGTGGTATGTAGGTTCAATTTGGACACCGCCAAATCAGTCTATTAGTGAGTTAAGAAGAAGGTTAACAACTTTCCTATGGACAGCAAACCCAAGTAAACAGAATGTCATATCTAAGGTAGCGTGGAAGCATGTAATCAATCCAAAAGAGCAAGGGGGTGTGGGCATATTAAACCCGGGACAGCAGATGAAGGCTTTGCAAACGAAGTGGGTTTTGAAGCTTATCACTCATCCTCAACTACCTTGGGCTTCTCTCGCATTTGAACACATTAGAAGACTGGTCAAGTACAAAACACCGGTCAACATGACAGGGCTGTTTTGGGTGATGAGCAAAGGCTGGGCAAGGAAGAGTAGGAGCGAAGACAAACGGACACCTGGGGCAACAAACAAAAGCGATCGCTCTTATTGGGCACAACTCCTCAAGCTCTGAGGAATAAGGACAAACCGGAAGTTGCATTTAGAATAAGGGGTAAGATGGGCCCAGGGGATGAATGGTCGTTGGCTGATATGTTATCAATAGAAGTAGGGACTATCATCAGTCAATTGGATAAGACATCTATCTCCCCGATTACAATCTTTAAAAAAGCAGTACGTAAGGTCAGAGTGGTGGAGACAAACAACTATATGATTTATGCTCCAAGTACGGCTCTACAAGATTTGGTAGTAGACCCGGCAGAATGGGCATGGAATATCAAGGGAGGTTTTCTGAGGGTTGCTAGAAGAGTAAACATACTTCACTATACAACCAAAATGGGGTACAGGCTCAGAACGAGGTCTCACCCACTGGCAGAAACACTGGCTAATCGGTGGGAACGGAGGTTGGAAGTACCCAAGGCGCAAGTCTCTTGTCTTCCGTGGTCAGCATTGAGTAGTATAAGGTTAGGCAGGGTCAAAAGTTTGCAATGGCTGATTTTCCACGTAGCGCTCCCGGTCAACGTTTGGCTGTATGAGCGCCGAGGCCACAATCAGAGAGATCAGATCAACCAGAGGTGCAATCTGTGTACTGATGAAGAGACGGAAACCCTGCTTCACTGCCTGCTGCAATGCCCAGAGGCGGTCTATGTGTGGGAAGTAGCCAGGGAACTGTGGCGAAAGATTTCAGATGAGGTCTTTCCGGAACACAGGAGGATCCTCCTCACCGGTATGGAGCTTCCAAAGAATTGGCAATTGGGACAAAAAAGAGGGTTTCAACTATTGAGACAATATACATTATGGACCATATGGAAAAGAAGATGTCAGATGACATTAGGAAGGGGGCAAATGCACAGACTGGAGGCCAAGAAAGTTCTACACAACCTGTTGGAGACGGATATCACGACCCGATGGCACAGAGCAAGAAAGCAAGCCCAACAAAACGCGGAGAAAGCCCGGGAGACATTCAAAACGTTTCAAAGGTTTACCAAGGTAAAGGGTAAGATAGCAACAATCGAAGGATCCAGAGTAGTCTTCCACTGGTTTGAGAATACGGAGCAACATGAGCAAGAATAGTGTGTTAGATTCGTTGAGGTAGTATATCAACATTACGACAGCATTACAGCTGAGGGTTTAGGGTTCAGGGTTTAAGGCTTAGGCAGGAGCAATGCAAACAGGGATAGGGGTGTCAGACATTAAAAAAAAAAAAAGAAAAAAAAAAAGGAAAAGAACGCAGCGGCAGATGCGACAGCAACTGGACCAAGCACAGGCTCTGAAAGACAGATTCAACCACAGAACCCTACATAGGGAATGGCAAAGTTGCAACTATTCGAGCCACAGGCCTCGTTTTCTTTGTGTAGACAGAGAGGATGAGAACACCGTAGCAAAGTGAATGAGGAGTAGCAACAGTAGGGTTTAGGGTTTAGGGTTTAAGGCATGGGCCAGGTAGAAAGAATGAGGTGAGGAGAAGGTGGACAGAGGAGGGTTTAGTGGTTATTCAAAGGGGTAAACAGGGAGTTAGATAGAGCTTTTCCTCTACTACTAATTGTTGTTGGTAATCCAGTTTTGGTTTCCTCAGTGTTTCCATTTCTGTTTATTGCTATTTGTTTTTGTTAATCCAGGGGAAAGGGACACTGGACCCGGTTTCCAGTATGAGCCCAATCTGGGCAATGGCCTCAGTCTTCCGGGTTGAGATGTGGAGGGATTCCCAGCCTCCTTTTGCTTTATATATAATGAAGCATGGTATTTGTAAAAAAAAAAAAAAAAAAAAAAAGAAGAAAAAAAAAAAAAGGATATCCCAAGCAATGCAGTTCAGAATAGGATAACTATATTCGTGACAGGGGTCGGCACCGACGCAATTGAAACTGACATGCTATGTTCCAGGTTCATATCATGACGCAAAACCACCCAACAGAGAAAATGAATTGCCTCACAGAGAACAACACGAAGAAAGCGTAGACAACCCAACCTAATATCTCTCCCTTGCCCAGTACCCCGATCTTCATGCTTGAACCCTCTCTCATATCATCAGGGCAATAAAAGAAAGCGTAATCAGAAAACGAAATGGGTCCGCGTGATACAGCAAGCAATATCCTCTTGCGAATGAACTCTCCTTCAGACCCTTCTCTCTTCAATCTCCCTCTCTATTGTGAGGCACAATGTTGCCAGTTCCTACCATGATAAGAAGAGAGCATGAACCCCCAGAAAAAGAACAAGACGAAGAATGCAGAAAGAGAATCGGATGAGTGAAGTAATGGGATGTAGACAACCAAACATCACTTCGCCCTCTGTCTCCCCCTCAATCTTCACCGTCGGTCTCCTTTCTTATGACCTCATCATACTAATAAAAGCGTGCTTGATTAGCCAAGGAAACAATGTCTGGGCAATACCCCTTATAATAATGTTGTTAAGAATCAACGCTCCCTCAGCCCCTTCTCTCTACTAATCTTCCTCCATTCAAGCACCATGGCATTGGGCGAGTCGTCATCATCAGTGCAGCATCATATACACACAACAGCAAAAGAAGACCTTCCTCCACCAGACACAGCTACTATGCTGTAGTCCCTGAAGAATGACAGCCAAGCACTATTACATCAGGCTGTTTTTTTTTTTTTTTTTTTGAAATAACTGCAAGGGTGACGGGTGCGCAGTTCCGAATTCGTATGAATAACAGAAGTAACAGGGCACTGCGGTTCTGGGCCAAGGGGGCCAAGGAGGGGGGGGGGAGGAGGAACACATCTTTTGTGGGTGCTAGCTGTGCTGATAAGAGCAATCACCGCTAATACCCCAAGGGAGACTGCATTTATTGGTGGGGAGTATCACTTGGTGGAAAGTGGGTCCAGCATCCCATATACAACAGCGTACTGACGATGTCTGAGAAAGGGATGGGATCTGCGAGCATTGATTGCGTCCCACAAGCTGTTTCGTCATTCATCACTCCAGCATGATGGACACACGAACGATAACAGAAGAGATTCCTCCTTCTCCACTAGACACATCTCCGCCATAGTCCCTGAAGAACATACTCAACCTAAACAGGATGCTTTTGCAGGTGGCACCGCCCTTTGGAGTGAAGAGCTGAGGTCTTCCATAGCCACAGGCGATTCTCGAGTTCACTTCCCCTCGTCTTCCTGCTCGCAGTGGAGTGAGGAGATGAGGTCTGCCATAGAATACCCCCCATCCTCCCTCTCCTCCGTGCTCCTCACTTGCTACCTGCTACTCGCCTACAAGGTGGCCAGCATTACCATCACAGAACTGAATGAACAAACAGCCTGAGTCGAAAACAACAACAACAACAACAACAACAACAACAACAACAACAACAACAACAACAACTACACCCACAACAGCCACAACAACAACGACAACAACCACCAAACAAACGACAAATACACAGTCAGTCCAATACCTGGCTAAGCTTGGTCATTAATGCCATTACTTCAAGCAGTTTGGCATGCATGGTAGTCCTGTGCTCTCATAACGCCTCCTGAGTCTACTAGGCCAATCCGACATCACGGTCTGCACGACTTGCCGAAGAACGCCTACCTAACTAGCAACAACTTGCCCAAGTTCTGCTCCTGCTGTCCAGCCTTCTTCTTGATAAATTCTCAGTTGTCTGAGCTTGTCTCGCTATTTTCCCATGACTGACAGCAGCCCTTTCTGATAGACAGATCAACCAGGGCTACATTAGTACACCACCGGCCCCATAGACCCACAACTGCAGCGATTTACAAAGAAAGAGAGACATGAATACCAAGCAAAACGTAGTAAAGGAGATCTCCAAAAGAACTCAGGAAAAAGGCATCGCAGCAGGTAACTCCGAATAGAGGTCAGCATTTTCTCGGAAAACTCAAGAAACACGGTTCTGGAAGTGTAGAAGGTGGATTGGTGGGTCACGGTATACCCACCCCTATACCCACCTATACCCACTTATACCCACCTATAACCACCTGTATACACACCTAGCTGGATATACTCAACCCCTATACCCACCTATACCAACCTATACCCACATATAACCACCTGTATACCCACCTAGCTGGATATACTCAACCCCTATAACCACCTATTCCCACCTATACCCACCTATAACCACCTATAACCACTTGTATACCCCACCTAGCTGGATATACTCAACCCCTATACCAAACTATACCCACCGAGGTGGGTATGCCCACCCCTACACCCACCCTTGTACCCATCTATTCCCACTTATAAACACCTATACCCATCTCGTCCAGAACTCAGGAAAAGGGCATATGAGCAGGAACTCGGATAAAAGGTCAGCATTTTCTCAGAAAATTCAAGAACCAGGGCTCTCAGACTTTCATTTGTCGTTGCGAATGGAAGATGCGCTCAAGCCAAAGAGGGCATGTTATGGACCTAGAGCCTACTAAGCAGAACGGCCGGTCGTAATTCGAGTCAAATACGTTGGTTTGGGGGTGGTGGCTGATTGGGTGCCCGAGAGAGGGGGTAGCACAAACAGCCCAACGATTGTGCAAAGAAACTGCACAACTCAATGTCTCTATGTTGGAGCATAGCTGATCACAGGATTCACAGCAGGGAGTCAGGTTTCCAGATATAGCTGATAACAGAAGGTAAACTTACGCGCGCTATCGTCTTCACCCGAATAGAACGCCCGGCCATTATAGCCGTATCTGGACTCGAAATTTTACCAGATACGGCTATAATGACCGGGCATTCTATTCGGGTGAAGACGGTAGTCTGAGAGGATGAACTTCAGACTTCCGAAGCCGATTTTGGACACTCGATGATTTCCATGGCACAGAACCGTGGGTCGAACCCAGGTCCCCCCCCTCGTACAATACAAGGCCCAGAGAGACGACACACACCGTGACAGATGCCTGAAAGAATAGCCCCCGCAGTAAATGTGAAGATGCAGGGAGCGAGAGGTGTTTCATGAGAGAAACATGTCATACATTGCAGCCGTGGTCTAAACAATCGAAGGATGACAGCTGACACCTACTACGCAGGCAGGGAGAATGAAAACAGGTCAGGCTTGAGCATGTACATGATGGAGAACAGCCTCACACGTTCAGGACTTGTCATACTCAATGCTGACTTTCCGACTGGGTCATGGTTTAGCACCGATGTGGACACAGAATGAGCAGTGAACTTGCAGATTGTGATGGTGTGATGGTTAACTCCTCTCCACGGAAAATGTGGCCGAGTAGCAGAAAGTGTACTAGCTCTAAGAGCCATGCTAACTACCAGTAAGCACAGCTGCCGGTTCTCCATGGTGCCTGCTGCCAAGCCTGCAACTGCTGCAGAGCTTCACCGGTACCCGTTTCCACTGACTCCCTGTGGTTCGGAATTGGCTTAGAAGACGATGAGTGCATACGAATACAACCGGCCACAAATTCGCCGCTACCGTCTTCCCCCGAACATAACGCACCCTGAAAATGAACGTATACAAGGTATGTTTCCGGCCCGATACAGGCAAAATGGGGGTGCGTTGTGTTCGGGGGAAGACGGTAGTAACCGTGACATTTTTGGTTTAAATCCTATCAAGCCTATGTAGATTCTGCTTGGTGTATAGATTAGTTGGTTGAGCATCGGGCTTTTAACCTAATGGTCGCAGGTTCAAATCCCGTTACAAAGACTCAATGTAGTTGCGCGTGCGAATGCACGTGCACTCGTCCGAGGTCCTTAATGCTGGTTGAGCATCGGTCTATTCAGAAGGGAGGATTGGATAAGATGTCGACTTCGAGGACCTTGATGCTGTTCGAAGTGGGCAGGCAACAGAGACAACACAGGGAAGTTGCGTGCTGGTGTAAGACAAGCTAGCTAATCAACATGCAAGGATGTTGATGGCATGTTTTTTGCGGAGGTGAAGCTCAATGCTTCAGGGGATGGTGGATTTTATTCCTTTTAGCTGGCTCTAGTATTATAGCTCAAAGAACCTTTCCTAAAAAAAAAAAAGAACCTTTCCAGCTTGGATAACTCTTCTCGGGTCAATTGTGCACTGCCTGCACACGACTCGTCAATAGTGCGAGCATGCAAAAAGATAGTGCAGCCACGAAGCGAGGCAGCAAAAGGGCAAGCGCAAAGGCAGCCAACCAGCAGGGCAGCACCCACAAGACGAGCAGAATGGCTGCAGGCAGCAGCGAAGAAGACAGTCCACTCATGCAGTACAGACCAAGGCAGGATATCACCAACTAGCAGACTGTACGTTACTGTACACGCGAAGTCAGGGAATCACTTTGACGAATGTCAGCCACCACCCAGGGAACACAGACAGGCATCCGAAACACACACAGCAGCCCACCTTATACTGTTTAAGGCACTACAAACAGACAAACAGGGACTGAATATTTCGCACATATTAGAGGGTTTTCCTTCGAAACAGGAGAAGCAAAGAAAAAGACTAGGACACACACGAGGTGGACGGCAAAAGGAAAATACTTAATATCAGAAGACAACAAAAGAAAAGTTCTAGGTAAACACAATTATATGTGTGTGTGTCTGTCAGCATGCCAGCATGCACCTCCACGTATGAGGGCATATGTAAGAGAGAGAGAGAGAGAGAGAGAGAGAGAGAGAGAGAGAGAGAGAGAGAGAGAGAGAGAGAGAGAGAGAGAGAGAGAGAGAG
>BFEA01000220.1:1134554-1146103 GCA_003427395.1 Chara braunii
AGAGAGAGAGAGAGAGAGAGAGAGAGAGAGAGAGAGAGAGAGAGAGAGAGAGAGAGAGAGAGAGAGAGAGAGAGAGAGAGAGCGGAATGCAAACACCATGTATGAATGCGGCTTCCCATTAAAAGCTACCAAGCGCTCAACGGACGGAGAGAGCGGAGTTCAATATGATAATGTACCCTGAGAGGGGGCGTGATAACAAAGCGCAGACAGCACAGACTGACGGACTGTAAACGCAGAGGAGACGACGAGGGTATATATCAAATGGGCAAATGTGGTCCCATGCTGAAAGCTGCCAAGTATCCACCAGGACTGGCAAATGGGTAAATGTTGTCCCACGCTGAGAGCTACCAAGTACTCACCATGTCGAGGATAGCGGCCTTAGTGTATGCTTTATCTGATATATATACGAAATCGCGGACTTCAGGCGCCCAGATTTCCTCATATTTGGAGGCTATCAGCATAGCAGTAATGCCGACGAGCTGCAAGTTCTTCCTCTCTGTAGGCTTCTTTGCAAGGTACCTGTCGATGAGGTTGGCCGTCAGGTAAAGCGTCTCCGGGAGAAGCTTGAACTTAAAGTGAACCTGCGCGTGGTCCAGTCAATGGGAGCAGAAATTCACTTCCTGGTCAGTCAATGGGAGCAGAAATTCACTTGCTGGTCAGTCAATGGGAGCAGAAATTCACTTGCTGGTCAGTCAATGGGAGCAGAAATTCACTTGCTGGTCAGTCAATGGGAGCAGAAATTCACTTGCTGGTCAGTCAATGGGAGCGATAAGTAGCGGGCAGTCATCACAACAACACAAGGTCATCGCACAGGGTTATACAATTCGCCATCTCTGCAGGATACAAATACATATGACAGCGAGGCACCCCAAATCACAAAGACGCAGATGGATACTTAGAAGCCTAACACCGGTGGGGGCGGTTTAAAAAAAAAAAAAAAAAAAAAAAAAAAAAAAAAAAAAAAAGAAGCCTATACGATGCTCATTTCTACGCTTCCGCTAAAACTGTGGCTTGGGGCAGAGGGGATAGACACCGTGCATACCTCCACAAGCCAGTCGAGAAGAATTGCCCTCATCTTCTCATTAATGTCGTCCTGACTTGTCATGTAGTCTGCTGCCACAGTGCTGTGTATCTCTGCTTTCCTGTAGAAGCTGTAGATGTCTTCCACGTAGTCGACAACATGCCTGATGTCACCCTTGTCATTGGAGTCGATATCTGTCGCCGTCTCTCCCTCCTCTATGTCGTGGAATCCTCCACACGCCTCCTCACTCCGGGCAGTGAGCAAGCTTGTCATGCTCAGCTCTCCCTTCTCCTGCACGACAGCTGCTGACGTACGAGAGAGCCTCGATAGGCGAGGCGCTACAGCCCCCTGGCACGACAGCTGCTTAGACCCATAGCTTCGTGGCCTGGTCATTCCCCACTGCCGAACCGGAGGAAGATGCGCAGCCTGTCGAGATAAGACGACACAAACCCGCCTCACATGGTGAGCGAGATCGAAAAGACGCTGAGACACGCATGCCTTCCCCACTCTATGTGCCATATGCTTCATTTTTCAACATCTAAAATTGGGTTTCTTCACTTTTCAGCATCTAATAAATTGGGTTTCTTCATGTTTTAGCGTCTATATTGGCTTTCTTCATGTTTTGGCATCAAAATTTTGTCAAATTGAGACGGAATTTGACATAGATTGAGAGAAAAACTAGACAGGCGATGAAGAGACACACCGTGGTAGGCTGTGGAATCGGAATGGGCTTCGATTGGACAGACGGCTTGTCGCTTGCACTCTCTCCACTTGGAAGCTCGTCACGCCTGAACACAATTTTGAAACCAAGCGCGACAACCAGCAAGTCAGTGCCAATTCGACCTAAAGAAAAATGAACCACCATACCCAGTCAATTTCAGGATAACACGAGCAAGACAAAGCCAAGGAAAGAGCAGCCGCTCGGGTTGTTTTTTCAAAAAAAAAAAAAAAAAAAAAAAGATAAAGCCAAGGAAAACAATTGCGTCGCAATTTGTCAACCAGCAAATCAGTGCCAATTCGACGTTAAAAACTACCGTCTTCACCCGAATAGAACGCCCGGTAATTATCGCTGCATCTGGACTGAAAGTTGTGCCAAATGCAGCTATAATGACCGGGCGTTCTATTCGGGTGAAGACGGTAGTGAACCCACAAACCCAGTCAAATTTCAGGACAAGCCACGCAACATAAAGCCAACGAAGAACACTTCCTCGTTGGTAAGCACGTCATTTCTTTTTTTTTCTTCTTTCTTTTTCTTTTTTTTTTTCTGAAATCGTACAAGAGGGAAACCATTCTCATCTCACTGGTCCAGGGCAAACCGAAAGCGGAAACCCCACTGCGCCGGCCTCATCAAAAAAAAAAAAAAAAAAAAAAAAAAAAAAGAAAACCCACTGCGACTGCAATAATATGGTTGCACAAGTAGGGATCAAACGAACAGGAACTACCCACAATTCAGCTTCCTTCCCCTGCTGGCCCTGCTGGAGGTTGCCTTTCCCCTGCTGCCCCTGCTGGATAGCTCGCACAAGGTTGCCAATATCACCAAGAGCTCTTCTTCTTGCCACAGTCGTCTGGTTCTGTGTAATCACACGCCCAGCAGCTGCAAAACCCACACGAGACAAAAACGGTCAGATGAGGGGGCAGCTGGCACACGCCCTCTACAACAAGAAGCTTCTTTTTTTTCTTTTTTTTCTAACAAGCTTTTTTTTTTTTTTTTCAAAAAGAAGCTTCATCCAAAAAGTCTTTAATTCTTCATGCCTGCACAATGCTACCACGTCCCACTGTAACAGTGCATAGAGATGTGAGCCATTCTACCAATGGCTCAAGAAGACCAGGTAATTCGACTGGTCAACAGACACTTTCGGCCACATAATTGACGAGCAGACAATCTTTACTCTATCCAGTGAATACTCAATCAAGTGGTGGACAACAGGTGTGACTGTGAACCCATCTCGGTACCAAAGAGAGGGTGTCATTATTAGTAAGTCATACTACAAGACAGGACGAAAATTGCACTTTTCATTATGTTTTTATAAGGGTGGTCAACAAACACAAAACAGGACGTCCACCTCATTAACGAGGTCAGACAATCTTTTCTCTATCTATCACTTTCCCTTTCCCTTTCCTCTAATCAATTAATGGAGCCTCCCCCAAGATACTACAGTCTTCCCCCGAATACAACGTACGGTCATTATAGCTGAATTTAGACCGACAGATACGCCAAATTCGGCTATAATGACCGTACGTTGTATTCGGGGGAAGACTGTAGCGGTGTCTGCTCATATCAGCACCCTTAGTAATCTGCAGGGAGTCCTTAAAAAAGGAAAAAAAAAAAAAAAAGTACAATTGAACATGCTATGCCATTTCTATAATAGCATTCTCCTTAATTCGTGGAGACAACACATGTACTACCAACGAGCGACAACTCGAAAAGCACAGTCCGGATCAAAAAATCCGAGCCATACAGAGAAGGTTTACCATGGCCCTGCGCAAACATGACACACACTTGTCAAAAGAACTGCCGATATTAGCATCTGGTCAAAATATGGTGCGCGAATCAGGCGCACTATGTAAAAAACGAGTGGGTGCATAGCGCATGGACACAGAAAACACATTTAACAATCCCATGGACATTGACATAAGACGTTAATTTCGCAAAAATGAACAACCCAGAAACAACTCGCAAGCTAAAAATGCCATGCGAGGTAAGATCCTTCCTCACCTTTGATGGCCTTAACTTCAATCTTCTTGTTCTCGTCAAACACGCCAGCAGACGGAACCCCATTGTCCTGATACAACATAGCAATCCCACGGAAGAAACTTGAGCTGTTAGCTTACGTTCGTCTGCGTCCTCACACACACACTTACCGACACACACGCACACACTTACCCACACACACACACACACACACACACACACACACACACACACACACACACACACACACACACACACACACACACACACANACTTACCCACACACACACACACACACACACACACACACACACACACACACACACACACACACACACACACACACACACACACACACATACACACACATACAGCGCCAGCTTCCTCGGCCAGTCTTGACGGTATTCCCCATGATCCTAGTGAACATCAGTGTATGGGCTGGCTGGAGACAACTATCAACCTTCGACGGTGAACCGCACGCTAGGTACACACGATGATGGTGCCGATCAAAGCTGAAGACAAGCACGGCCAATGCATTATTCCCCAAATCCGCAGAGTGCCCCCCAAACCCGCAAGCGCGCCTGAGACATCGCCCACGTGCTCACTCCAGAGGTCATAGGGACGGGGAGAGAGAGCACAGGGCCAGGGGAGAGAGCACAGAGTGGTGGAGAGAGAGCAGTGCGCAGGGGAGAGATAACAGGGCGCGGGGAGAACATGGCACAGGGCGGGGGAGAGCACCTGGTACAAGGCGGAGGATAGAGCACAGGGCACAGGACGAGGGAGAGACCATAGTGCACAGGGCGGGTGAGAGCGAAGGGCACAGGTGAGAGCACAGGACGGGGGAGAGCGGAAGACAGGGGAGAAAGCGCAGGATGGTGGAGAAAGTTAAGAAGGCAGGATGAGGAAAGAGAGCGCAGCAAGGAGAGAGAAAGCAAGGCGGGGGAAAGTGCAGGGCAGGGGACAACGCAGGGCGAGGGACAGAATGGGGGCGGAGAGGCCACGCGGCGGATGATCACCATGTGGGGTAGGAGAGACGCCACATCGGGGAGGAGCGGCCACTTGGTGGAGAAGAGGGTGAAATGGCCGAGAAGATGGCACGTGGTGAAGAAGAGGGTGAAATGGCCGAGAAGAGGCCACGTGGCGAAGGAGAGTCCAGGCGGGAGAGGAGAGAGGCCAGCTCGGTGGAGGAGAGGCCTCGTGGCAGAGAACAGGCCACGTTGCGTCGAAGAGTAGCCAGATGGCCGTAAGGGAAGGACACGAAGTTGAGCCACGCGGTGGAGGACAAGGGTCACGTGGCGGAGGTGAAAGCCCACGTGACGGAGAAGGAAAGCCACGAGCAGAGGCAGCCACGTGGAGGATAAGACAGGCCACGTGGCGTGTGAGACAGGTCACGTGGCGGGTGAGACAGCCCACGTGGCGGGTGAGACAGGCCACGTGACGGAGAACGAAAGCCACGACCAGAGACAACGCGGTGGAAGAGAGGCCACGTGGCGGGTGAGAGGCCAACTGGCGTACGACCCGAGCCATGTGGCGCCACCTGGCAGAGGAGAGGCCACGTCGCAGCGAAGAGAGCCCACACGGCGGAGAGCACATGGCGCAGGAGAACCCACATGGTGGAGGGGACAGCAAACATGGCGGAGGAGAGAGCGCACATGCTGCAGTAAAGGCCACATGGGGAGCAGAAAGCGCAGACGGCGGAGGAGAGTCCAGGTCGCCGGGGAGAGAGCCCAAGTGAAGGAAGACCAGAGGGCGGGGGAAAGAGACCTGTCAGAGGGGGATCAAATGGTAGAAGGGAAAGGTCAGATGGTAAAGAGAGGAGACTACGGAGGGAGGAAGGACATCACAGGCCAAGGAGGAGACATTCCTGGGTCCGGGAGAGAGACCATTGGGCATGGAGTGGAAGTCCCCAGATTGACGGGGAGAGAGAGAGAGCACAGGACAGAGGCCGGAGCGACCGCGCAGGGCGGGGAAGTGAGGACATAGGGCTGGGGATGGGGAAGAGAAGGGCACAGGGCGGACGGAAGGGAGGAGACCAGAGCGATCCGATGAAGCACAACTTCATCAGAAGGGGGAGAGCAAATACATTAGAAGAGGGGGAGCATCAACATGTAATAAGGGGACCAACGACCGGAAACAGTGGGAGCAACGACCGGGAACAGTGGGAGCAACGACCGGGAACAGTGGGAGCAACGACCGGGAAATGGAGAGAAACATGCGGATTTGAGGGACAGTACGGACATAGACGAGCTTCCCCTCGTAGGCATAACCTGCTTTATCAAAAAAAGAAAGGACATAGACGAGCGACAGCAAGGGCATAAAGAGATGAGAGCAAGGGAATTACAGTAATAGAGGTGAGAGCACGGTCAGAGGGAACGAGGGCAAAGACGATTGACAGAGTAAAGGCGAGCAGGACGCAAAGGTGAGCATAGACGAGGTCGAGGGGGCATGGAAGAGGAAGACAAAAAAAAGAAGGCAGAGAACGGGCATGGACGGGGCAGAAAAGGGCACAGAGGAGGCAGAGAATGGTCATGGAGGCAGAGAGAGGGTATGGAAGAAGAATTTGGAAGAGGGAAGGTAGAGGGGAACGCAGATGCAGAAAAACAGTCTGCAAGAGTCATCGAGAGTGCATGGAGGAGGCGGAGGTAGGACACGGAAGAGGGAGGGCATAGAAGAGAAGCAGGACAAAGAGCGAGGACATGAAAGTGCAAAGGGAATAAATTCGGCAGTAAGAAAGCAATCAAGAAAATATTCGAGTTCCCAACGACAGATTATGCTCTGTCCACATGGGAACTGGACCAAGAAACCACAATAAATCAGGACTACATCGTGTGTATTCTAGACGGCAGCAGCAGTTCACTCTTACATCACAATTCCCATACCATATCAATCCACAGAACGAACGAATTCACCATCACACCTTCATTCATTGGCACTGCATACCCAGAATCTTGTGTATCATTCAATTTGAGGGTTCAGCCAGGACTGCACCGCACCCATAAGTTAATCATGAACATCAAAAGAATAGCTATCTTCATATCATATATGCCCCAGTCAGCCAGGACTCCATATAAAGCTGTCTTCATATCAAAGATGGCGTGGAATATCATCTCAGACATCAGCTTTCACAACGATTGAGATCGGAAACACAGGATAACAAAATGAATCCACACAAATGATCTCATGAACCAGACGCATGCTAAATTAATGCATCCTCAAGAATAACGAGGTATTAGTAAATTGTAGTTTCATTCTGGGCAGAACGACGACGTCACAAAGTGAAAAAAAGTCTCACCTTAGTTCCAGCAAACGCCATTGCAGCGGACGGAGGAACTCGATAGAGCCAAGATAAATCTCAGATGGTGAATTACCCAACAAAGACACTTCAGAAGCCGCCGAAGACGCTTTCTACTAGACTCGTGCTGTTGTGCATATCCAAGCCAGACGAGACTTCCACTGCAACAGAAAGAACTTAACGAACAAGGAGTTTCACCCTGAAGTGTGCTCTGAGTTAGCGACTGTTTTCTCCCTGAAGCGTGCTTTGAGTACCGGCTGTTGGCTGATTACAATTACAAAGGACAACGATTTTCCGCCATGCAGAGAGACGGCTCTCTCTCTCTCTCTCTCTCTCTCTCTCTCTCTCTCTCTCTCTCTCTCTCTCTCTCTCTCTCTCTCTCTACCTTCGCCAGTGTACATAGGATTACAGGAAAGCTACGACGTCTTTGTATACACGTCCACTGGGGTGGAATACCATCTCAACTACACACATCGGACGCAACGTTAAGCGGATCAACCACGCTGATGAATTTAAGGTCGATGTGCGTACCAAGACATGTCGACATAAAAAACTTTTGAGAGTGTCCTTGAAGAGAGAGAGAGAGAGAGAGAGAGAGA
This sequence comes from Chara braunii, assembly GCA_003427395.1. Taxonomy (NCBI): domain Eukaryota; kingdom Viridiplantae; phylum Streptophyta; class Charophyceae; order Charales; family Characeae; genus Chara; species Chara braunii. Next base: position 1,142,159 of record BFEA01000220.1, read on the forward strand.
GAGAGAGAGAGAGAGAGAGAGAGAGAGAGAGAGAGAGAGAGAGAGAGAGAGAGAGAGAGAGAGAGACCGGTCTGACAGGAGGAGGGGGTGGCTGGAAACGCCTTGCACCACAACTTGCTTGGCCTTCACACCCCTAGGCTGCTGAACGTGAGCTTCTTACCCCTGGCCGCCTATCTGATCGAGAGCTACAGGAACACGACCACAACTATAGAACACTCCAGCGACCGAAAGAATGGGATCTCGAAGCGTGAGAACAGGGAGCGCGTAGCTGCCTTTCAAGTGTTTGATGAGAGAGCGACTGACGTACGTGACTTTTAAGCGAGTGTGATAAAAAATTTCGGCCATCTTCAATTCAACGCCCGTGCCTGCACGAGCCCCGCTGCACTGCAACGGCTACAGTGTTATGGCGGGCTGCGAGAGAGAGCAGGGCGGGCGGGGCATGCGGCAAAAGCAGCAGCAGTCCCACCGACACTCAGCCCGCGGGTGCGCAGCTCGCCCTCCGCGCCACCCCAGCCATAGTCCCGCTCTAGTCCCATTCGGGTGCGCCTGACCTCGGCCGATGAAATCGGAATTGAAATCAAGCCCGCCAACGGCTACATCGATGTGTACAATTACAATATTCTTTTTTTTTTTTTTTTTTTACAATACAAGTCCGGTAGTTCGGCGGAAAGTGATTGGAAAAGACCCTCCAACGGATCTCTTATGGCGGGTCTTTTTTGCGGAAGCCCGCCCTCGGACACCGATTACCGCGCGCACGCAACCCCCGGCCCGAACCCCACCCCGCCCCCTCCGGGCCCACCCCACCCCACCCCACCCCACTCCGCCCAACCTGGCCATTTCCTGTGGGCATAAGATAGAGCATACTCACACCGGCACTAAGAGCATACTCACATGCATCTGATCATAATTACAGCCCCACTTGCATGTATCTGACCGCATAGTGTGAGTATGCCCTAAGCCTGGTCGATCCGCGGAATCCCACCCCACCCCACCCCACCCCACCGTACCCCACCCCACCGCACTCTCACCCGCCTGGCCATTTTTGCTTCTGCCATAAGCGTGGCCGACCCGCGGAATCGTGCGCGTGCCTATCGGTTTGGCTCTCGGTGTTTCTTGGTTCCCCGCCCGCCCGCCCGCATGCTTGTCGTCTTTCCGAAAGCACGGAAGGCGGCCACGAAACGGACTCAAAAAAGTTTCCAGTTTGAGAATTTGAGAATCTTGCTGTTAGAATTAGAAACGGTCCCGCGCCCAACGACCTTGCTGAAGGCGCCTTTCATTTCACACTCCCGCCCACCCCCAACTCCGCACCTGCCGCACGGACCGCCCCCACCTTGAACAGGGCTTATGAGCTCGTTATGTTACAGACTGCAAAAGGGGTGTCTTTGGCAGAGCACAAAAAAAAAAGGAAAGGAATGTTCAGACCCCGCGCAGCACCCTTTTTACCGGGGTTAGGTCCTGCATGCTTGGATTCTTCGTTCCTCACCGTGGATTGAAACGATCGATGGCCACGAAATACAGCTACAGAATCTCAGTAAGGGCATTACTCACACCACCACTTTTTTGCCTAATTCTGGATGTAATTGCGGTCAGATACATACAGGTCTGGCCGTAACCGCGGTCAGATACATATGACATAGAAGCTACCGGGTAGTGTGCGTACGCCCTGACTGGGACCTTGCCTCCTGGAAGTCCCAAAACATTTTCAGTCCTTTTACACATGGCCTGCTTCCGGTCAGCGTGACTAAATCAGGCTTTTTGTTTTTCCTTCTTGTCAAGCGGGCCAGCGTTCCAAGTGTCCCGTTTAGGGACCGTTTAGGGAACCTAAGGCTCCAAAAAAAAATAAAAAATAAATAAATAAATAAAAAATCTAAGGCTCATATTTTCCTTGATTCTCAGCGTCCGATTGCCTCCGCCAGATCTCATTGCCCAGAAAGAGCTACCTGACAACAGCACGACTTCGACAAACCCTCATCATCACAGCTGCCGTAGGCCTCGCCCACACATCTTGTCGGGCCCAACAGGCATAGGTAGATTCGCACAGTCCTCCCGCACTCGTGCTGTCGGTCTCAACAGACTACTGAATTGAATGTGCTATCGGACGGTCCGTGCTCGATTTCCACAACGACGGATTGAAAAGAAGAAGAGTACCGTTCCATCGATCCGGCTACCGTCTTTCCCCGAAAATGAATGTATGTATACAAGACATCTTTCCGGTCCGGTGCAGCCAAAATAAGGGTTCGTTGTGCTCGGGGATGACGGCAGGCCTTCGGTAGCGCTATGTAGCGGGGAAGTCTCGGTGGTAGGTAGCCAACCAACCCTTTCCCAAAATAAAATACCTAAGTAGAGTGAGTACCTTGCCCCGCTTTTCCTCCCCCAAAAGCCTTTTCTCCTCCGGACCATAAGAGGTCGATTGAGCAGACCCCTACAAAGCGGAGTCTCATGACCGATACGAATATATAAAGAAAGAATGAAGAAAGAAAAGAATAGCTCGTCTCAGGTCCACGATCCCACAAGCAGGATATTACCGAGTTAGGCTGTGGGACAGCTTGTGAGAACCACGTAGGGTTGGTGGATTAGCACACGGGGATCAACCAGATCATTTTTATACATCTCCAAAACAGGTGATCTTCAAGTTGCATCCCGGAATGAGGTAAAGAACTGTCTACATCTATAACACTGTGTTTGCTGATAAAAGCATCATTACAGTCTACCCCTCTGTGGTCAGAGTGGGGTTATTCCCGCTGAGGGAAGACTTGGCCAGAATCACCAGTCCTGCAGGAATAAGTGGGAGATGATGTGGCTTCTTTCACAGCGAAGCGGGTAAAGTCGTATATGGTAGGAACACAGGGCAGGAAGGAAGAGAAGAACACAGCAAGTTATGTGTTTCAAGCCACCAGAAAACCAGCGTGCACGGAAACACGTATCAGAGACAGTATGTGAGAGTAGACTAAGCACACGACTAAGACGGTCTGGACATGCACAGTACAGAGAGTGCAGATATGGTATGACCATGCAGACAACTACAGAAAAATGTCCGGTGTGGTTTGAGATTGGTTTGCACCCGCTATGATCTCCCTCCTCCGCTACCTCTTTGCCTCCTCCCCTCCCCCTCCCGGCCCCCTCCGCCCCCCTCCCCCTCCCGGCCCCCTCCGCCCCTCTCCCCCTCCCGCCACCACCCATTTGTTGATCTTGTCCCACGACACCAGCCCGACATCCTCTTCTCTCCCTCCCTCCCTTTTTTGTAATGTGGACTGGGTGACTCTACATGGGCTGGGCTGAGGGACTGTCCTTCCCCAGCCAAAAAAAGAAAAAGAACCGATCTCGAAAAAGAGAGAACTGGTATATACTTGATACAGGCACACACAGACACGACTCTCACAACAGCACACAAAAAAGAGCACAGCACCACTAGGTGGAACTATATTGACTGGGTGGTATTATGTGGTGTGGGTGATACTCCATGGGTTGGGTGGTACAATGTGAACGGGGCTGCTTGGATGAGGGTTACTACAAGGGGTGGGTCATACTATGTGGACTGGGCAGTACATCTCAGGGTAGGTGGGTAATGCTACATGGGCTGGGCGATACAATGTGGGGTATGTGGTTGACACTATGTGGGCTGGGCTGTGCTACCCCTGGCAATCTCTCTGACGCTTCCCAGGAAAAAGAGAACCAAAGAGAGCTTGACTCGGAGTGAAAGAACCCTTACGTACTTGATGTGTTGGAAGCCCTCTTCCCTATGTACTTGTATTTTTTTTCTAGTTTTTATAAAAAGGGGGATGCCCCCTAGCATAATTGTATTCTCAGATTCCATCATCGACTTACCGTGAGGGCACAGGTGCACAGCCGTAGTTTGTCTGTTGCTGTCATTTGTCATGTTCGCTATACACAACTCCAAGATTGTGTGCGTATGTGAGAGTTAGTGTGTATGTGAGAGTGTGTGCG
>BFEA01000220.1:1146156-1161535 GCA_003427395.1 Chara braunii
GAGAGAGAGAGAGAGAGAGAGAGAGAGAGAGAGAGAGAGAGAGAGAGAGAGAGAGAGAGAGAGAGAGAGAGAGATGCTTTGTCTCTGAATCTAGCGCAGTAAGAAGTCCAGTTTCAGAAGAAACCTGCAATGGAAGGGGATGCCGATTGGGGGGGAGTGGGCTGGTGGGGCCTGAAAGGTGCAGGCCTGGGCCGCACCGGTTCGGCTTTTCCAACCTCCAGGCCTTGGTGCCCGTGCCTCTTCGTTTTTTTCTCATCTCACGACCACTCTAAAATGGTGGTTCTTTTGTGCCCCACCCCCTTCCTAAGCTCTCAAACAAAATGGCTGCCCTGCCGAACGAACGATGTTGAACGTTGAATTGACGTTGAAGGACCCAGGGTCATAAAACGCAACCCTAATGGGCTGCAAGCAACTCGAGCATGCCCTGCAACCTGTTTACTGACACTTACACGTCTATTATGCGCACCTGTATTTAAACAACATTGGTCCCCTAATTTCAATACAACTCAGGGGTAAGGGAGCAAACGAGAGAGCAAATGCACAATTCAAACCCATGACCTCCACGTGCTCTTCTATCTCAACAACAGTGGTTGCTTGATGAAAATGCAGCTTGGTGGAGGCGGTTTAATATGAAAACTCTTATAACAACGAGGAAAAAAAAAACAAAAACACAAAGTCACATTGGGCTCAAGAGGCTCCTAAGGTCTTGTCGTTACTCAAGACTCATGTTATGCTTTAAGAAGTTATAGAAGGTACCAGTGCAATATATATAGGGACTTGCAGGAGGGACCTACCGGAGTAACAAAGAAAACCATTAAGATAGCGATTAATATTTTACGCACTAGCAAGATTCCTAACGGACCAATTTACATAATGTCCCGTGTGAAAACTTGACTAATTGCGAAAGTAACTGTAAAAACTTATAAATAAAGGTTGAATCACTCCAGTTGTTCCTTATGGTGCACAAATTTTATGTGTTTTTGATAAGTTAAAATAACTTACTCTATATAGACTACCGAGGTTAAACATTATTACAATTAAGCACGTAATATTGGATAGGTGATCTAGTAGACAAATTCCAAGGGCGTATAATTTTTTTCAAGGTGGATGTTAAGTCTAGTGACCCTAAAGACAACGTAAGATCAAGTTTCAAAAAGATCCGAAGACTATGAGTATGTGGCCATGCCTTAACAATTAAAAATATAACGTTTCAAGGTGGATTGGAAGTCCAGTGACCCATAAAGATCCACATAAAATAAACTTCCAAACAAGGTACGAAGACTATGAGTATGTGGTTTAAGGTACAACGACTATAAGTAGATTTGGCCTTACAGACACCCCTAAACCTTTCAAAAACCAATAAATGATTTATTAATGGAATTATTTAACAGATTCGTGGTTATTTTACCCGAAAATTATCCAAGTGTTATGAAATAAGGTGAGTGACACCTACAATCGTCAATGAACAATTGAATTCACAAACTTTGAATTATTTTATTTTGGACAGAATAAGAATTCATAGGGATTACAAATTGAAAGGGGAAAACTCATTATAATGAAAAATTGATTACAACCTACAACTCTAATAAAGTTAAGACACTTAAGATCTTTCTTTTGATTAGTCGACTACAAAGGAAAGTTTGTGAGAAACTTTTCTATCATAGCATCTCCTCTATGAAAATTTCTTAGCAAATAACTAGTTCAGTTGTGAAACACAAATTGTGAGCTCACATTTATGAAACTAAAGTATGCTATAATTCACTATCTTGTATAAAAATTGCACACCCATTCTTGTCATATGTTGTTATGATTAAGGCAAGTCAATATGGGATAGGTGCAATCTTCCAACATACTGCCTTCCCATATAAGTTCATGCAAATCATAGGTATCTCTCATATTGAAAACCATCTAGTTAGCTTATTGATAACTTTGGTTGTGTTCTTAAATATCGCAAGGTTTCATAATATGAACATACCATATATCTGCATAACAAGTAATTCTTTCATGTCTATAAAGCCTTGAACATGCATAAAGTTCCCTCACATAGGGGAAAACCAACCAAAGGTGGATTTAAAACAGTAGAGCACGTCGCCGCTCTCGCGACGGGTAGAGGTAGATGCGGTCACTTTTCCATATGAGAGTCAATTGAAAAGATAAATCCATGTCTATCAAAAGACTTTAGTGGAATGTAATGACACATAAGAAACTTTTGGTCAGTGTAAAATCAATGTTTGTTATGATCCTGAGAATCTCGTGATGCAAAACTTAAAAAGCGACAATGTCGTTCAATTGCAACCAAAATGAAAGAGATTGGAAAGAAAAATAGACAAAGAAAGAAGAAGAAAATGTAAACACAAGTTGTAACTAATGTTACTCCTCCCTCATCTCACCACACTCTCCCTTCCCCATCATCTCCCCCCCCACCTTATTAATAATAATAACAACAATAATAATTAATAAATGAAACATAATCAATGTCCAAATCTCCCTTTTACTATTGGCATCATAAGAAGTCACCTTTGGCTACCTACACCTCCTAACACTATTTGGTTGAGCATCCGTCTATGGTAGCAACATCCATGCCTAGTTCAGATGTTCAGAGGGCAGTGCAAAGCTCTCTCTTGGCCCTACCACTTCCAACACTAAACCCACTATACTCTCCAGAGACCTCGTGACTTCATAACCCCATACAAGGGCCTTTTAGGTGCAACGCCAACCAAGGAGATGAAGATGTTGTCGACCATAGCCAAGGTAAGCATACTCTTTCACTCTCCTCCTCCTTCTTCTTCCTCCTCCTCCCTTTTYCGTCCTTACTCCTTCTCCTTCATTATGACAACTCCGCCATAGGCATATCTTCTTCCTTGGCCACCTTGGCTTCTTCCACCATAGCCCAGGTGAAAGTCAGCTCCGCCCTCTTCTTCGACCCATCGGCTCACCGGGCTCGTGACCGCCGAAGCTGCCTCATGGCTTGACTATTGAAGCATGAACTAAAAAGGCCCTACTCCTCTTGGCAACTAATGATATACTTTTTTCCTACCAGTGACTCTTGGCTGAATTTCATTATAGCTCGGCCTCCCGTGGTGCCAAAAACCTGGAAGTTACTGCCTTTTGGCGAGAATAGTATTACAGCCTGCAACTAAACCCCAGGGCTTGAATCTACCCCAGTAGTCTATGTATAGGCCCTAGACCTTCATAACATTTTGGAAGTCACTGGAATTTTCCCCCGAGCCTACTAGGTTTACTTGGACCGCCCCAAGTTGCTGAAAAAGGTCTACCAATCCCCACCAAATTCTATAACTACCTCTAAACGTCTAGAGTTTTCGGCAAGTTCTTCTTTTGCCAATGTTCGGGTTTGTCCATGTGTCTATTCTCATTACCATTCTAAACCAGCTATAGAAAAACACAGCGCAAAAAACAGTGTTAGCACAAGGATACAAACTTGGACCCAAACGAGCACAAGGCACATGCACTTTAGTGGCAGATCACACACTCAGAAAACACAACAAATCACAAAAAAATACAAAAATCTCAGCGAATCAGTCCAGCAAGCAGCAACACTAAGAAAACAACAGAAATCTCGGACGGATTTGTGCGGGTCGTTGCATGTCAATGTTGTGGATCACTTTAGGCAACCTTGATGAAAGACAATGTCATTGTTTATATAAGAACCGGTTTCATTTGCCAAAATAATAAGCCTTCTCAGAATTACCGATCGGGATTTCTCGAACCTGATTCTATTCAAATAGACCTTGAGTTTTGAAATGTAGTATGAACTTGACGAGTCTTTTTAAGAGCCGAAATGAGACTAGTCAGGTAATGATCATGATGGATAAGTTTTTCTTAATATGCATTGTTCATCTCATTGTCTGTCGAGGCCAAAGCAGAAACATTCATCGATAAATTTAAGATAAGTTGGGTGTTAGATTTTGGGTTCCCAAAGACAACTGTTGTCGACCAAGATGACGGATTTACAGGACAACAATGCAAAAGTTGATTGACGTCTATGGTACTCAACCAATCATATCTTCAGGATATCCTGAAACTAATGATCAGACTATAAATTTTGCAAACAACTTTTGAAAATGTTCAAAAGACCTAATGCGATTAACTAGGATAAAAACCTTCCTAAGATAGCAAGTGCACATACTAACTGATTTCACACTGTCGCGGGAAAACTCCTAACACATTTCACACTGTCGCGGGAAAACTCCTAACTCATTTCACACTGTCGCGGGAAAACTCCTAATGCACTTCACCAAGGATGGCAACCTAGAAGGCCTATCAACTCCTTAATGAAGGATAAAATGCTAAGGTTACCACCAAAAACTAGAGAATTTGCAATATCTTATGAACGTGATATTCAAGACGTGAGAGAGAACATCAAAAGCAAACACACACAAAAGGTCTTCTAAGTTCAAAAAAGGGTATCCTACGATCCATCTATTCATTTGAATTATGTCAAGGTTTAAGCCACCAGTCTATTGGACCCTAAATTGACCAACCAAGAAATGCTTCCTGTCGAGCTTGCAATCTATTGTACACGTCGTTGTTTTCGTCGAGGGAGGCATCGGTTTTAGTCTACCTTGAAAATGAAGTGTTGTACTCTATGGCAACAGATGGTTCGGAAAAGACAAGGTGAAAAAAAAAAAGAATAACTAAACTGAGATCAATAATGTCAGGGAAGGCCCTCATTGATGGCATACTTGCAGTGTATCTGACCACTATTACGGCCGAATCTTTGTTGTTATTTCCCTTATTTTCTTCCTGCCCGACCAGCGGGTCAAGGCGTCTTCCACATTCTCAGGAAAGACCCTCACCGAGGACATAATCACACTAGTACTTTCTATAATGTATTTGACCACTTATCACAATAATCTTTGTTTCGTTTTTTTTTTTCTTTTTCCTTTGGGTCGACCAGCCTTTTCCCTCTGAACCTAAGCCTTGCCTGATCCATGCACGTTTTGCTACGGTATTCGTATACGGAAAAATCCACAGTACAAGGTCTGATGGACTGCTGATTTCCCTTTTTTTTTTTTTTTTCCTTCGTCTGATTCAGTTTCCACTTCCCTTGCTTCATTGTTTCCCTTTTCTTTCTCATCCCTTTATCCTCTCCTTCATTACTCTCCCTTATTCATTTTGCATTAACATTTCAACTTCATCTTCATTCTTGTCTTCTTTACTTTTCACCATTGCTCGTTCCTGTTTTCTTCCTCATCCCTCCACCTTTCCCTCCGTTTTTCCTTTCTTTATCCATCTCTCCATTTGAACTAAGTTTTTTCAATTCTCTTCTTCTTCTTGCGTTCTCTCACTCCATTTTTCTTCCTCCTTCTTCCCCTCGTCTTCCCCATCCTTCATCTCAACGCTCACTTTTCTTTCCTTTATCAACATCTTCATATGAGTTCATATTTAGGGTTTAAGCTTCTTCTCCTTTTGCTTCCTTTTCGCTTTCTTCTACTTTCTCCTCTCGTTGGTATTTTCCCTTATCCCTTCATCTTCTTTAACAACCTCCTCCCTCTTCACCATCACCTCACTTGAGCTATGCCAGGGTATAAGCCTCTTGTTTTCTTCTTTTTTTGTTCTCCTCTTCCTTTCTTCTCTCCTTCTTCTTCCTCATCCATTCATTTTTCCTTCAACTCCTTCCTTTAGGGTTTAAGCGCTAGATTCTTTATCTCCATCTTTTTCTCTTCCCCCAAAACAATTGGTTTGGTAGAACCTTGCATGGTGGGTAGTTTATCTGGGGCGGATGCCTTATCTGGGCCGCTTACACAGTAATGTTAAAGGCAAATCTGGCTGTACGCTGAAACCTCCGCCGAGTATCCAATAATGAATGCGTCGGTGTGGACAATCAGCAGGGAAGGAAGTCTAAGACCGTAAAGCCTCAACTACTGCACGCCAGACATCCCATATATATAAGATGGGATGATGATACAGTCTGAACTTTCTTTTTCTTTTTTTTGGGGGGACAAAGGCTCCAATCCATTCTTGGGGAGCAGCACTTGCTGCGAACCAGGCCCAGCATCCCATATGAAAGCTTATACAAAATTTGAGGTACCGGGGCCATTACCGGGCTTCGTCTAGGAAAACAGACCATTTTCTGAGATATCGGTGCCTTTACCCGTCTTCGGCTAAGATTTGCTGCTTCTGAAGGGGTATAAGAAGGTCACAAATCTGTTGAGTTTCTCTTCCCCTTCTTTGTTCTTTTGTTTGTTCGTTCTCTTTTCTTTCCTCATCCCTTCATCTTCTCCTCAATTATTCTGTTCGCCAGCCATATTCTTCTTTCGATCATGTTACGGTTCAAGCCACTTTTCCTTTTCCCTTTTTTTCCAATTCCTTCATCCTTCGTCTTCCTCCTTTCCTTTTGTCTTCCCCTTCACACTTCTTGCTTTTGACCTCCATTCGAGTTTGCATTAAACCACCAGTACTTGGCCCAGCTATCGATGCCGAGCCTGGGATGCCCCTGCGCGCCGATTTTTGCCGAAGCGCCGGGGTACCGTTTCGTTTTGTTTTTGGCTGGCGCTTCCAGCCATTGTGGTCCGGTACCCCGAAGCCCTAAAGGCGCGGCACGTTAACGGGGAAGCACCGCGGTCGCTAGCTGGGCCAAGTACAGGTGGTTTAAGGGTTTAAGCCTCTTCTTGCTCTTCCCTAGTCTTCCTTTCTTTTCCCCTTCATTTCCTTCTTTTTCCTAAGCCCTCACATTTTTCTCCTTCATCTGACACACATGTTGTTATGAGCAAACCAAGTGCAGGCACTCTAGCGACCAACAAATGCTTCCCCTCACCCTCCTTAGTCCATGTTCTCCTCCTCAGACTCTTTCCCCTAAGTCGACAATGATGCTCTATGGCCTCATGGAGAGAGGTAGGTATTCCCCTCTCCCGAAACCCACACATGCATACGAACATCATGCACATTTCACACAAAGTATAAAATCACCCGTTTAGCATGGTGTACCTTAGTATCATTGCTGACATTGGAGGGTCACATGATCCAACCCTTGAGCGGGATGGAAAACTACCGTAGTAAACTACTCAACAAATCCCTGGACTGCATGTTTTGAGAACAACTCCCACTCGCATTTGTATCGAGTAAACACGAACTGAGAAGACAAGAAGGCTCTTGAAATGTGTAGTCCCACTATTGAGGTGGCGCCATTGCACATCCTGCGCACAACCACTTGTTCCTCTCAATGTGCGATTTGTAATCACATGTTGAGCGGCAGTCCACACACCCTGGACAACAAGGCAAAAGTGTCCTCGGGTGACAAGGGACGAAAATGGGATCCTGCGCTTAACTCAGCATGAGGCATTTGACCTCCATCGAATATCATCCGACACCCGGTGCGACAAAAGTGGCACCAGTGTCGGGGAGGTCTCCATACCTCATGTTGAGCTGGGGGGGGGGTGGGGCGGTGTTGTGCTTGCCAACCCATGACACAATGGCCCTGTTTTCGGGCGAGCATTGGTGACCACTCAACATGTTGCTGTCAATCATGCATTGAGAAGAAGAGGCGGTTGGGTGTCATGATGTTGCAGCAGAACGCATATATATTTCAAAAATCCTTTTTGGGTGGAGGTCAGTATACCTCAGGCGATATGCTTGGAGTGGATTATGCAACCGTTGTGATTGCTTATGACACACAAATGTTGTGGTTTGCTCTCGTGCGACATTAGTGGGTCCATATGCACATACTCAAAGCATTCTTGAACAAGTTGGGAATGACTCGTCCTATCTTCAACATTCCCGAAGTCAGAAGTCTACTGTGGTGAAGACTGTGGTCCCTGTCTGCACTGTCACACTAGCATATGGGAGAATTAGGGACCCTAACTCGGGAGCTAATGTCAATCACATTAGGCCTTCAGGTCAGTGTGTCATGTTTGTTCATGGAATGACCATCTTCTTCAAACCTATGGCAGACTCATGTTTGGATGAGACCAAGGGGAGTGTGCCATATAGAGGATTAAACGGCAAGCTGTCGTCAGAGACGCCTTTTGAATTGCAGGAGAAAAGTCTTTGCAGGAGATGCCACCAAATGTCTCTGCTGATTTGTGCATAATGTCCAAGCGTTTTCCACATGGCATTATCGTTCTTCCATCAGTATCACAACCTTGGGCAGAAGTGACCTGTGGACTATCTCATCACCCGAACTCTCGGTCACTCACTCTTGCTTACTCACCCCCGACTCATCCACACTCAATCACCCACTTCCACTCACCCACTCTCAGTCACCTACTCACTCTCATGCTCGTTGAAAGCATGAGACAGGTGATCTGTTTCTTTTCTTTCCCTCCTTTAAGTGGGGGTCCCTGGTAACCACTTGTGTCTAAATGACATGCGGACAGTCGGTCGTTTGTACATGTGAAGATTAGTAAACAGCGGCGTCCTTTTCATGACTGGGGTTATTCTTTGTGAGTGGCTGCAATTCTCCGAATATCTTGCATGAAAAACTGTACGCAATCCGAAAATGTTGCATCCATGTGAGGGATTACAACGCCATCAGGAACATCCATTTGTGATATGTTTTTGCCCCCTTCTGCTTTAGTGTTGTTCTTCAGGTCGCGATATAAGCCTGCAAATTGGTTACGAGTCAGGCGACCAGCTCTCAGGTAGTCATGTTTATAGAACAGAATCCGAAACTCTTTTAACAATTTGACTCGTTCCTCCAGTTGATGACGTAAAAGAACCTGCAATTGCAGATCACAGTGAACATCAAAGCTGTTTTCAGTAAATTCTTCAGATTGGCCGGCTTATAACCAACAAGGAGAGAACTCAAATCGTGCTGATAGATATTGGATGCTTGCGACAATAGAGCAGGGAGGTGGGAGGTATTTATTCAACCATGTGGATAGTTGGGGGGATGATTACCCAAGCCCTCAAGCTTTTTGGATCACTCTACAACTTCCCCCCAATCTCTTTTTTTTTCTTTTTCTTTTTTGAACAGCTTGGATCTTTTTGTGGGGTGCAGCATGTGCTGGGAACCGGGCCTAGCGTCCCTTTGGAAAAACTCAGAAATACATCAACATCCACTGTCATTACCCCAGCTTAGGCTGATCACGATACGAAAATCAACAGGAAAAAAAAAAGAATGCTGGAAACTGGGTTCAGTGTCCCTTGAGAAGAAGCGTCAGGCAGGAAAGCGGGTCCAGTTTCCCACATCACAAAGCAGGGCATAGGCTGTGATACCAAGAGGGGCGCTGGGGGGCACCAGCGGACCGCTCCATCTCCTAGGGCCCTTACCCAACTTCACCCCAATCTCAAATATTCTCCAAAAGATTTCATTTCATCCTTTTACTTGCTGAATGTTTTTTTCATTATAAAACAAAAACTGCCCCTTGGTTAGACCCCTCCTTGAACTGTCAGCTGCCAAATGTGCAAGGAAAATCAGTGAGAGTGATAGACAGAAAACCAAATTGCAATATCACGTTGAAGGCCAGATAGTCGTGTCCCAGGTAGAAAGCACAATGCACGGAGATACAAGCCAAATAAGAGCAATACAATGAACTCAGATGTCAGTGTCAGCCTCTTCTCGCCACCATCAACAATGTATCCAATGTTGTCCTTCTTGATTGGCGCTCAGCGCCCAGCCTACCTCTACTCAGAACTACGACATGCAACCAAGAATCACTTCCAGCCGCAGACCAACGCACGTGATGAAGTCGCCCATGCAGACTGCCGCATACATCGGGTACGTGTCTCTCATCTCTCTCTCCTGATCACCTTCTCCTCCCACTGTGTCCTCAGCCTACCCGGAGACCACCATCACCATCACCAGCATCACGGCTGAGTGAGCCCGGCTGTGGCGCCCAGCGCCTGCTGCTCCAGCAGTGCCGCACACCACAATGCGCCCGTGTGCGCACTGGCAGCACTTCCTCCAGCAGCCTCAGCGCTGCAAACTAGCAGCGTGGGCGCGAGCTCGTGCAATGCCAGAATGGGCCTCCCAGGGCACGGCACTTTCTTATATGGAAAGAGTTGCCCTGCTTCCGCAGCCTGGGCCTGGAGGCCGCGTTCCCAGTAGCTTGGCTCCGGGCCAAAGTGTCTGCGCCCAGGCCCAATGCAGATAGTGGCCTGGGCCCAACCGTTAAGCGACCCAACTGTGTGACATGGCCAGCATCACACGCTGCATTCCTATTGGCCAAAAGGCCTGAGGCCACGTCGCTGCATGGAAGAGCCCAGAGGGCTCACAATGCTGTGATCACACTGGCGTGGGCCTTGTAACCAACTGGCGCGAGGTAACTGTCTGGCGCCCCCAAATGCAGAAATGACAAAAATAAGGCCCCAAGTTGTAATGCAGGCCTGCCTTCACTCAGGGCGGGCACGAGGCTTGCTGGGGGCCCCGATGGGCAAAAAGGCCTTGCAAGGGCTTATTTCTCACAAATGAAAATCGCAAAGCCTAAAACTGAAAGGCTTGAAAGAACCCGTGAGTTGGAACCTGAAGTAGGAAGAGGCCTAAACAGTGGTCAGGACTCAGAAGCACTCCGTTACAGTGAAGTTGTTCAACTTGTCCAAACTACCGTAGATCAGGACTCAACTTTCCCAAATTGAAAGAATAGCAGGGCAGCAAATGTCAAGAATATTCACAAGTACCTATGTGAGGCTATGTCATGGATCTCTTCTCTGTAAAAATTTACGGCCAACAGCGAATACCGAGTTCCAAGGTTTCAACGCTGAACTGTACTGATGAGCGCACTAGATACTTTACAAATGACTCTATGGATCAGAGTGCTGCTAACGGCCGATGCATGACATGGCAGGCGAGATCGATAATCAAGCGTCAATTACCAGTACAGCTACCTTTACGCACAGGCATGCCATTGACTAATTTTGGCACACTCTACCGGTCCACCTTTGAGAGAAGGCCTTGGAAGTTGGAAGCCAAAACAGCTAGCTTGGCAGATCGCGACCCCGTCAAGCTAGCAGTGGTTAGATCACGCATCAGTGTTAAAAATATTAGAGAGATGATTGGGGTAAGTAAATTCCAGACTGGAGATCAACCATGGGACACCATCCATCATACTCAAAAGAAGCCCTGAGAACTAGCCCAATACTACCTGCACACTACTCATAGGAGAATCTCCCCCACAATGAATGTCAGTGAGTCCTTCTTCATCACCTAGCCCGCTCTATTGTGGTTTGCCCCCCATCCCCTTAGAACAGTTGCTACCTGCACGGGGCACTGACACGGGGCACGGAGTGGATTGTCCAGGCTCCAGTGGCTGCGGTCCTTTTCGGGAGTTCGGTGAGAAGCCGGGATGGCAAGTAGCGTAGGTCCTTCTTCCGGCCCACATCCAACTCTAACAAGGTGCCATCGTCACCCTTATGAGTATATCCTAGCCTAATCTACACCAAATGCATCCATCCTAACATTCGGACTTCAAAAGGATCACCGTTCGTCTGCAAATATACGAAACAACTTGGCGAGCTAGCTGAGGAAGAACAATAACAGAGAATTAACACAGAAAGAGCGACTCAACAGCACGATCAACCATGCACTCATTCAAGCATTGCACTCCACACAACCATCCATCTACTAGGGCTGAATTGCTTGCAGACATTCTTGGGAAAACTTAGAATCTGATGGTTCATTTGCAGATGGTCAGCTAGGAATAGAGGCAATGTTAAGGCAAGCCTGGCAGTCAATCCTACCTTCAAGGAGCGATGAACGCTGTGCAGGGGTTCCTCTGGTCCTGACGGAAGGAAGCGTCGTGTGAGGTTATCTATGTAATCTTTTCTGACTTGCCGGTGGACAAGTAACTGGGCGGACCCAGCATGGCAAAGACCCAGGACCATAAGGTCCTGTCTTTTTTTGTCTTAAACCACTAGTACCTTTGCCGTCCGGTTTCGACAAGTTTTAGCCTAGTCCCGAATTTTTAGGAGGGCGGGCCCGACAACGGCTGCCGTTGATAAATCTGATCGGTGGCATGCGTTTCATTTTGGCCTCCTGAAAGGTCGGAGGCCCACTATTTTCCGAACCGACAAAGGTACTAGTGCTTTAAAAAAACAAAAAGTTGAAAAAACAAAAAAACAAAGGAATCCAAGGCAGGAGCAAAGGAGTGGCCAGAACAATGGAGCAAAAAGGAAAGCCATACGCAGCACTAAGCTGTTTGTTTGACTGTTACCTGGAGGAATGTTCTGAAGTGAACTTTCCCCTTGGATGACGGCCGCTGCTTTGCAACTTTGCCTGGTCTCGTAGTAGTGTTTCTAGAACTGAACCTGGCATGTATGCAATCCACATTGGCCTTCAACTTCACTGCGGCAGTCTGTCTTTCCGCTTTGTCGACTCTGTGAATCAACATGCCACTTTCCTCGCTGGCGTACATGAATCTGATGATGTCAATCCATTCCATATCTTTTACGTATCCATGCAAGCGCCTGAAGAACCACAAAGGTTTTCCGAACCCTGGTTGTAATTAGTAAGCGATTCACGTGAAGCATCCATGAAGAATAAAATAGCTGAAAATAGAAACAGAACAGCAAAACGGTGAGCGCAATCATATCTTTCGGAGTTTCCTCCTTGGCAACACTCCGATAATCAGTCCTGTACCTCTCTTCTTCATTTTCTTTGGTCTTCTCAGGACCTGGCCATGCTTCGCATCAGACGATCACAGCAGATAACCAAGCCCACGTGTGTGAATGGTACGACGGACATGTCGCTACATAGTGCTCAACAGATCATGAATTCAAATCATGATGGAACAAGATACATACAATAATGTTAGGGGTACACCCCTTCACTTAAAATTTTAAAGAAAAAGGCAACAAGTCAATGCAGCAGGCATCAGGTTCACCACGTACTATTGCATTTACCTCCACCGTTGCAGTCTGAGAAATCTGCACTTCTCTGAGAAAATGCTTCATTCTTATCTTTCTTTTTTCTTTTTTTTTAAACAAAAAAAGAAAAAGAAAACCAGCCAGGACCTTACGGTCCTGGCTCCATATCCATTCTGGGGAACATCTGTCCGGTTCCTATTCCACCGGCAAGTCATAAGCAACTACAACAGCAACTCACACCCGCTCCTCCCCATTACGGTTGAGAGGCCCGAGTGGACCCCATTTATTACCCCCCTTAGGAAGCATGTACCACCCCTCACCCCTGCCTAAGTTAGCTTGCTATTATACTGCTGGTGATGGATGCTAGACTGACTTCCTCTGTGTCTGCGAAGTTCGGCCAGGCTAAGCAACTCTGAAGTTCGGCCAGTGCGAACAGATTTAGGGTTCTATAATGTACAGAAGAGATTGGTTGAAAGCAGCTTTACAGTTCGGCCAAGCTAAGAAGCTCTGAAGATCTGCAAACCGATTTATGGTTCTATAGACTCAGTATAGAGTACATTAGAGCGCCTGTTCCTCTCAGCGTCTGGGCTGTCAGTTTTGCTTTAAGTACTGGAACTGTTCGCCTGGCGACTTGGTGAGAAACCTATTAGCCCTTCTCTGCGTAGCTTGCATAATCTTCAAATTCACTGGCTTCTATACTTCTTGTGCTAGCCCTAAACCCTGAACCTTAAAGCACCAGTATATGGGCACCTGGGCCGCGGGCCTGACACCTCAAATTCTGGAGGTGCGAAACGAAAACGCGACCGCCAATTGACTTTATCAACGGCGGGCGCAGCGTTTGACGTTTCAGCCTCGTTTTCTTGTACTGCAAGGCTGGGGCCGTGTACTTGTGGTCTAAACCCTCTCCCTTTCCCTACCCGGGCTTTTCACCTTTTCCTCCCTGCTTGTCCAAGCGAACTTGTGTATATTTCTGTTACGGTCTGTGTCTGGAGATTTGACTCACACAAATCCCCTGGGGTGGGGACTACTATAGCAGCATAAAACCCACTAGATTCAGAAGCATACAATGGCTGATTCTATATTGGGCAGTCCCTGTTAACAAATGGTTAGACCTGCGAAGGAAGGCTGATCAAAGAGCAGAACAATCCTCTCTCTGCAAAATGTGTAATCACGGTAATGATAACAAAGTCGAATCCCTCATTCACTGCCCAATACAATGCCCACACGCCAACACTTTATGGGTAGCAGTCAAGACAGCCTGGTCTAATATCTCTCCTACTCCATTCCCATCGCAAGCGAACTTCCTACTTTCGGGAAGATTCAGCGAAGGAAATATGGAAGAGGAAGAAAATATCATAGTGAATCTATTCAGAAGAGCAGCCTTATGGGTTGGCTATATGGAGATCTAGATGCAAAGGAACAATTGGTAATCAGGTGACAACAGGCGAAGAGGCATGGAAAGAGACGAATTGAAATCGTAGAGATAGAAGTCAGAGCACAGTGTGGAAAAGGGAAATAAGGAAGCAGGAAAAACTAACAGATCCCCCAAAAAAGAGAGAACAGCCGGAAAACCTTTGAGGAGGAATGGTTATTAGGAAAGAGAATAGCAAAAATTAGAAGCCGGTACCTTAAACCACCAGTACCCTAGGGGTCTTATCCCCCCTCTGGGGAGGCTCTGTCGCAAATGCATATGGACCCGTGCGGCACACCGATTCAGCCGCCGCGTTAATGGCCTAAGAACATGGAGGTACTGGTGGTTTAAGTTCGAGGAATGGGATAACATAAATCAGTGCACTGACGACTCGGAGGAATAGGGGAGGCACTCGGGGGAGGTTCAATAATGGAACAATCAGGATATAATTAGTGCACAGGGGAAAAGCAATAGACGCGTTCCCCAAAGGAAGGACAGAAGGAAGCAATAATCAGTCAAGAAGAAGAGAAGCAATCCAGGCTGGGAAATTAGCGATTCTTATCTTTTTGTGAATCTGGAGGATTTCTCAATTTATGCGTGGCATCCTTGCGCAGGGGTCATGCTAATCTTATCTATATTGTTCCAATTTTAACCGATGTCCAGGAGGACATGCTGTCATTCTTATCTGATTGCCGAGATTTCCGAATCTGAGTAGGCTTTGCTGTGGTCATTCTGCTGGTCGAGCCTGAGGGAGAGTGAGGAGGAGCACTGTGATGATGAAGGAGTTGAGGGTGAGGAAGAAGACCTCCATGGCTATGAAGGACAAGCAGTAGGAGGCTTGGGCTATGGAGGTAGAGGGAGAAAGACCTGAAGCTGGGCTGTGGAGGTAAGTGGAAGGAAAGAGTAGAGACAGAAGGAGGGAACCAACAAGAGAGACTTCCTTGATTGCCACTTCCTCAGTAGGTGCTTGACCTAGAAGGCCCGTCCTGGGTACCACTTGGACATTGACATCGTTTGGGAATGAGGGTGTTGCAGTAGGAGATGGGAGGGGCATGTATGTTGTACTTCGAACATCCGTGCCAGGCATGCATGAACTGCCATAGCCAGTCACGCAACCATGAGAGAGAGAGAGAGAGAGAGAGAGAGAGAGAGAGAGAGAGAGAGAGAGAGAGAGAGAGAGAGAGAGAGAGAGAGAGAGAGAGAGAG
>BFEA01000220.1:1164775-1174967 GCA_003427395.1 Chara braunii
TCTCTCTCTCTCTCTCTCTCTCTCTCTCTCTCTCTCTCTCTCTCTCTCTCTCTCAAAGCGGCTTACAGAGCCTTAAACTTTCAGGGTTTTCTCCCTCCATATTCCCTTTGCCTCGCTGCTACAATAGGAGTTGATTCTTTCGCAAGGCGTTTGCACTCGTCGATCATTTCTTTCTGGATGCTATTGAAATCAGTCAAGATGATAGACACATTAATTACCTGTCTGGCCAGCATCACTCTCAAATCTCCCACGTCAGACATTGTGGGGAGCCGAGCATCTAGAGTTGTAGCAGGGTCAATTTCCTCCCCGTGCTCTTTCATCCACATCAACTCCGACTTCTTTGCTTCCAATTGGCCTTCTTTCTTCAGTTTCAGTCCTTTCCCCTTTTATTCTTGAATAGCCAGTTCTCTTCTCAACTGGTCACTGTTGTGGCGTGTCTGTTTAGGGAAGCAGGGTAGCTGGGTTCCAAATTCTCGTTTGCATTTTAGGCCTTCCTCGATTTCTTCAATTTGGGTTTCTTGAACTTTCTTCCATAAGCTATAAGGTGCATTCCTGGGCATGCTTGGTACCCCCCACCTAGAGATAGACCGCTGGATCCCCCAATCGGCATTGAGCAGAGTCTGCCGATGTTCGTAGGGGAGGCGACCGGAGGGGAGGTGCAGGGATTGGTCCTGTTGGCATGGTCCCTGATGCTACCGGCTGTCCCCTGCCCGGTATCGCCCACCTGCAGGTTGGGTGCAGCTCCCGCATGTTCTCTCATGAACACGGTTGTCGTTGCTACGGGGTTCCCCGTAATACTATGATTAGGAGTACTAGTTGGTAGGTAGTGTAATGTGAAATTGAGAGAAGAATCTAGCTTAGTTATTAATAAGAAAGAAAGAAAAAAGAAACAAAAATAACAGCTTATTTCTCTTTTTGTATTTCCCAGTCCAGTCCGTCTGTCATTGTCCGATTCTGCTTCTAAGTCCTCCCTGAGTCCTCCTGGGCACTCTGAGATGTTCTAAGGCACGGATACCTTCTGTCTGTGAGCCATGTGCAATTCTACCTACCTTCTGCTTTCACCACGCGATATTTGGGTACCTATATAGCTGCCTAATTGTTGTGTAGTCCTCAATATCATGGTGGTCACTTTCTTTGGCAGTCACCTACCAGGTGCATCACCACAAGCCTAAATTGAAACCGGAAAGAATAATTTTGCCAGTACTCTTGCGAGAGAGGAATGCCCAAGACTGCCCGAAAGTGGAATGAAAGCGACGGACTGAGTACACTCTACAACAGGACCACCCGTAACTGACTACCGCCAAGTTTGACAGCCGCAGTTGGGTGTATGTGCATCCAGACTTTTGACAAAATCTGAAGTCACGCCCTCAATCTTCTCGCAGACAGGCTTAATTTCACTGCATAGACTCAATCTGATCTTCAAGGACAACTACTGGACAATGCTGAAAATTGAGGCAATCAGCTAATGAAGGCAATGTGGACTTAACTGGAAGTCAATCCTTCTCAAGGGAAGCAATCAATGCTGCCAAGGATCCCCAGGCCGTAACGTGGTGATGCATTGAGTGCTGGTTACAATTGTCATTCCAGGGGCACTGGGCCCGGTTCGCAGCAGGTGCTGCTCCCCACTAATAGAAAGGGATTGGACGCTGAGTGAAAAAAAAAAAAGGCAATGTGGGAGTTAGGACCTATAACCATGGCCAGTGTGACCACAAGGAAATATAAACCTTTGCAGAACATACACAAGGCATCCAGCAGGCTACACCCGTTATCTGTGTTATTATCTCCTTCCTTTGGGCTAGATGTAGATGCTCAATCAATACCAACTCTCGAAAAAATGCTGGAGAAGTTTTTTCCGCGGCAGATACCAATCTTACGGCCGGTCAATCAACTCCTGGACTCCAATGTTGTCCGATGTGTCCTCAGCATCACACAAGCCTGGTTATATGGGCACTACAAGGCACTTCTCACCTGTACCTCCAGTCTGGCTCCAATGAGCACCGGTAGGTGTCTCCTCCTCACACCGACCAATCGTCGTCCGACCTCCTTCGCTCCTGCCTCTCTCCCAACCAATGCCGCAATTATAATGCCATGGCTCCGGCATCACCAAATGAGGTAAGAGGGTTCCTATCTGATACCAAGTTGCAATGAACCCAATATCAAGAAGCTCATAAGATCAAGTCCTGGCATGAAGCTCACACTTCCCGATGATTGACGACCGCCCAGAGACAGCAAGTCGCTAAGAATTGAGACAAGAGCAGAGCAGATTACGAGCAGGAGCCTGGAGGATAGATTCCGATAATAATCAGTAGGGTTCTTTCAAATAATAATCAATGAATACGAAGTTCTGTTCTCGCCTTTCCCATTCTGCCTCCAGGGTTTTTTTTTTTTTTTTTTTCAGCAAGTCAAAAGAATAATACATCATAATTACAGACTCACGCTTCCTTCCGTACGGCCGAAGGACCCCTGACCAGCATTGATTACTCCATCCGCATGGAGGATTGACTGTCAGCTTGCCATGCTATACCCTTTCCTCTCAGGTCTGCTGCACAAAACCTGCCATATGGGTCCCGAAAACCAAGAAAGGATCTTGGCCCTTCAACAATCCTCTTTACCCCTCAACATGCCCTGAACCCCCACATTTTCTGACCATGCATATGCATCATTTCCCTTTTTCCTAAAACCCCTCATTGTCTACCAATCACCCTCCCCCCTGTTTCCGCTGATTCAGTCCAGCCCTAACCTCGTCCCTTGAGCAGTTACGATCTGCCTAGGACCGCTGTCTTACGCTGTTCCGACTGACCAAACCCTTAGACCCTAAACCCCTGAGCCATTACCCGATGATTAAGACCCTTAAATCCTAAATCCTCCCTTATTCCTCATCGTTGTACCCCTTCTCTGTTGTACCTCCTCTAGAGACAACCTGATGACTGTGGACCAAGGGTACTTTTTGTGTTCTCCCTTCCTATTGTAAGGTGTGTAAACCTGTCCATCGTTGATGTAGGGGCCTATCTGCTCTGTCCTGAGTCAGTGTATCAGCTCTTGATGCCCTCTCCCTTGTCCGACCTGGATCAGTCTTTGCAGCATCTGTGACAGGCCTAGGTCACTTCCTCTCAACACCAATCTTAATTCTCCTTGCCTCTCCTCTTGGTTCTCGTTCCTGAAGCCTGGTATCCCTTACTCCCTTTAACTCAGCTGCCTATCTGCTGCGTGCACAGTCTGGGCTCTCCTGCCTGTCTCTGAATTGTGCCAGTCTTTCGAGTACACTTCGATCGTTCCGTAGCTCAGCCACCTTACCGTCCACTAACCACAGCCTGGTGAACTTTTTCCTAGCCTTTTCTCGCAGATCCTCATCTTCAGGCATGGACTGCTTTAACTTTTGCCATCTGCAAGGAATTTCAGCCTGTAGCATGGTTCTCGTCTCCGCCCATACCTTCTCTCTTGGGTTGGAAAGCCCTTCGATGGTTCTGCAGCATCTCTCTTTCCAAATGATCCATAACGTCACCTTCCTGATCAGGCCGAACCATAACCTTTCCGTCTTCTTGAGCTGGTCAGGAATGTCAGTCCAGAGAAGGATTTGGATGGGATGTTCGGGGAAGGGGGCATGGAAAAGGGAGTCCCAGAGGGCTGAGGCCCGTGCCCAGTAACCCGTCACCTCGTTACATTGAATTAGGCAGTGTACCACGTCTTCTTGCGCCCCTTCTGTACAAACTGTGCATAGGTCGGAACTGGTGGGATCGTTTTTGTGACGTTGTGTGTGAAGCCATTGATTCACTGGCAACGCAGCGTATGTGATAAGCCACTGGAGGCTTCTGACTTTTTTAAAAACCCTAAACCCTAGTGGGTGTTTCCTCTAATTGATCCGTTACCTGCTGATTTTACAGGATTGATGTTCCTGGGATTTTTATCTGTTTTAGAATTCTACATTCTAGTTGCTTTATCTCTGAGTCCGTGTGGGAATCCTGTGCTTTTGTTGAAGATCTGTTCTTTTTGATAACCCTACCTTTTCCTCTGCATATTTGTTAAGATTTCATGGTTGCCTATCGGGTTCTGGGTGTCTGTCTATATGTGTCATTTATTTCTAGATTTCTGGTGTGATTCTCATTTCCTAGCCTCTTTGATATTGATCTTCTGTTGAAGGTGTCCCTTCTCTATCTGACGTGGTTGTGAGTTGATTTGTGATATCCCAATCTTGGAACTTTATGAAAGCGTTATTTGTTTTAGCTATCTTTTTGCCTAGCAACCATTTTTCTTCGAAAGATTTTTGGCTCGCCTCCCTTCTTTTGGGGTCTGTTAACCTTTCCTGCTTCCTAGGTTCTCTTTTCCATTGAGCCCTGATTTCGGTTTCTACGATATCCTTCGTCTCCTGCCAGGCCTTATCTCTTGTTGTTATCTGGTTGTTGAGTGTTTGTTTGCATCTAGATTTTCAAATCGACAATAGTGCCGCCCTTCGCATCAAATCGGCTATGACCTTTTCTTCCTCTTTCATCTTTCCTTCTTTGTCTCTTGCTGAAAGTAGGTAGTCTGTTTGCATGAGGAATGGATTTGGGGAAATCTTGGACCAAGCTGATTTGACTGCTTCCCATATTTTGTCCGCGTGAGAACATTCAATCAAGCAATGAACAAGTGATTCCACTTTGCTATCTTCGCACATTCTGCAGAGGGTGGACTGTTCTGTTTGCTGGTCTTCCTTCCTCCGTCTATCAAGCCATTCGTTGACTGGGACAGCCAAGTAGAGTACCAGCCATTGTAGGCTCCTGAATCTTGTGGGTTTTATACTGTTGTAGTAATCCCATGGGATTCCAGAGGGCCAACCATGTTCCTCCCCTAGCTGTTTGATCCATCTTTCTGATATGACCAGGCGGGGGTCTGTTGTCTTGTTCCTTATCGTGTACCCTGTTTTCACTGTGTAGTCTTGCAAATTGACTATATTTTTTGCCCTCCCCCTTCCCAATCTGACGTACCATCCCCATCCCGCTGGATCTATTTCTAAATCCCTAATATCCTTATCCGGTCTGAATAGTATCATATTCTTGGGGGTTATTTCTCTAGTTGATGGTGCTCCTTTTTCTTTTTGCCTCCACGTTCTTATTTTTCTCATGTTATTTAGGTTGAATTCTAAGGTTGTTATGCTTTCCTCTGCTACCCTTGTTAAGGTTTTGTGTTTGTCTAACAGCTCGTGCACTGCGAATTCTGCTATGTTACTCCTGTTGCTCACCCGTTTTACAAATTTAAGAGCTACTGGTGGCATCGCATGTCTTTTATCTGTAGCCCAATCCCCTAACTCCCATTTGAGTTCTCCTTTTAGTTGTGCCTTCCAATTTAGCGGTATACTGTCTGTCATCTCCTCCAGGTTTTTCTCTAAGTTATGGCTTCCTTTGAGTTGTTGTCTTAGTTATGAGGCCTTTATCCATCCCGTCTCCTCTTCTTTCCAGATGTGCTCTATTTTCCAGACTCCTTTCTCCACCCACTTTCTCCATCTTCTGCCCTTGCTTGTTAAGGACCAAGGATTGCCATTTTCGTCTAGAATAAGTGAGTTTCCAAATAGCGGTTGCCTTAACACTTCTTCCTTAATTCTTGGTTTTCTAACTCTTTCCGGAAAGGCTTCTCTCCAGTGATTGATGAGTGTTTTCCAGTGTTTGCTTGGGGGGTCCCTGTTGGTCTGTTGATTATTGTTGTCTCTGTTGTTTTCTGTTCTTGGGGTCCATGTCTTGTTCATTATCCAGTGGTAGCCCTCTATTTGCGGGTCGACTTTGAAACACACTAGATTTCGGATCTGGTACAACACCATATCATGCCATGGTAACTCTTTATGTAGGATGATCCTGTTTATCCGTTTAGTTTGTAGAGCTTTGTATTGGTTTATTGGGTTTATCAGCCCCAGTCCACCCTTTTTGACTGGTCTGGTTATGTATTTCCAGGCTACTTTGGAGATAAATTTCTTTGGTCGCGTCTCCTGTCCATAGGTAAGCTCCTGTTTTTTTCTTAAGCGTTGAGATGAAATGTTTAGGAGGATCCCATATGGAAGTTGTGTACCAAGCCATAGAAAGGATGGATGCATTTAGTACTGGCGCTCTGGCCAATAGGGAGGTGTAGACCTTCTGCCATCCTGTTATGATTCTGGCTAGTATGTTCAGGCCTATGCTCTCATTCACTCCTTCCATTGATACTGAGATTCCTAAGAATCTCATGGGTTCTTGGGGACTTAGCCACTGTAGGCCTTGCGTGTTAGTTGACTCTTGGGGGTGCGGTTGGGTAGACACCCACCAACCTACCGTTTTTTTCCAGTTAATCTTCATTTCCAAGGCTAACTGGAAGGCTTGCATTGCTCTTGTCAAGGTCTGAAAGGAAGAGTGTATAGCTCTTATTAGGACTGTGAGGTCGTCTGCAAAAAGCATGACTGTGGGAAAAGAGATACATCTACCTGTCTCTTGCAATGAAAGTCTATCGAGGGGTCCTTTCGTAAGAAGCTTTCTATTGCCTCCATGACGAAAAGGAAAATTGGCGCTGCTAGTGGGTCGCCTTGCCTGACATATGTAGTCATTTTGTAAGTTTCTGATAGATGTCCGTTTACTTGTACCATTCCTCTTGCTTCAGCGTACAATACCCTTACCCATCTTCTGAAGCTTGGGCCTACTCCCATTCATTCCATGCTTAGTTGTAGGAAGTCCCAATTTACCTGGTCGTATGCCTTTTCAAAATCAAAGAAGAGTATGGCTGTTTGCAATCGCTTGTCCCTTATTAGCTTAGTGGCCTCGTTTAAACATACCACATTATCTAGTATCCATCTGTCTGGGATGAAACCTGTTTGATCTATGTGAAAGCATTTATCGGTTACGTCTTTTATACGATTGGCTAGTGTCTTTGCTAGTATCTTGTAGGCTACTGGTAGAAGAGTAATGGGTCTATAGTTCCTTATGTCCTCTCTGTCTCCTTTTTTGTACAGAAGGGTGACCACTCCGGTACTTACTTCTGCCCCTAGAGATCCTTTTTTATAGGCTTCCTGAAAAAAATTGAAAAGATCTTAACCCATTATATGCCAGTTTTCAACCCAAAATTCTTTGGTTAGTCCATCCCTTCCGGGGACTTTATTTGGTTGCATGCTCCTTAGGGCATCATATAATTTTTGTTTAGTGAGGTCTTTGTCTAGATATTTGGCCGCCTCTGGTTTTATGCTCACCTCCAAATGTCTCAGGAATTTGTCCCTTGCTCTTGTCACCTCTCCCTGGTCGAAATCTGCTGTTCTCGAAGTGTAGAGGTCTTGATAGAAGTTTGTGGCCACTTTGAGAATGCCCGTTTGGGTAGCTAGCACTGTGCCTTGATTGTTTCTCAGCCCTAGAATTTTGCTATTTCTGCAATTGAATTTAATTTTTTGAAAAAAATATTTCGACATTGTCTCATTGCTTTCCCAATCCTTCACTCTGGCTCTGATGGCTAAACCTTGTTTATTCCAGTCTGCCCATTTTTTGAGTTCTTCCCTCGCTTCTTCTAGTAATTCTACATAGATAGGAGATCCTAGGTTATCTGTTAAGTTGAATTTTGTTGCCTCTACTACTGCCTCTAGCATCTCTTGTCTTGCCTTCCTTTTCTTGGCCTCTGCTCTAGATGCCATACTCAGCCATCTACTCAGTTCTGAGATTGCTTTGGGTAGCATATTTATTATCCCTATGGTATCTACTTCTCGCTTGTGGGTTCCCCATATCTGTTTAACTCCTCTTTTGAAATGTTCAAGTGTTATTAAAGATTTGTTTAGTTTGAAGAAGTTTTTACCTGGTGTATTGTTGAGTGAGAAAGTTAATTGCAGCCCAATTTGGTTGCTGTGGTAAAAACCCCCATAATAAGGTAATTTGAATTTTTTTGTGCTTTTGACTGCTCCCTCTAGAGATTCAGAGATGAGGAAATAATCAATTCTAGAGAAGGAAGTTCTGCCTTGGGTAGTTTTCAGTATACAAGTGAAGTCCTTTGTGAGTGGGTTTAACATTTTGTACGGGTCTTTCAATGCTTTCTCTGTAAGGAATTCTAGCATTATGTGGGCTTCAGAGTCATCTAAGTTGTCCCTAGCATGTGATATTCTGTCGATGGATGGTTCTAGAGTGGCATTCCAATCTCCTGCTAGAATTAGGTGTCTATGACTAGGACACTCTTGCTTTATTGTTTCTAGAAAGATTCTTCTTTGGGCATTTGTGTTTGGGGCGTATGCATTGATGATGGACAATTCCTCCTCTCTAAAAGTGAGATATGTCCTTACCCATCTACCTTCTTGTTCATCCTTCGTGGCTCTTTCTATTGTTAAGAATTGTGATGCCTCTGATTTTTTGTGTATTAATGTTAGTACCCCTTAAAATTTCTTTTAATATATTCTGATGTTCTTCTGTTGAGGACAAATGCATTTCTTGCAAACATAAAATGCCCGGGGGTCTGTTGTCCATCCATCCTGTCATGTCGACAAAGCTGTACCATTTGGCCGGTGTAGATAATATGGTTGCTAATCCTCTTACATTCCATGATCTGATTTCCAATTCCCTTCTACTCCTGTTACTTGCCCTTGATGTGCTGGCTGCCGTAGTTCTTTGGCCCCCCCTTTCCTCCGACATTTGAACAGATTAGAGGTCTTTCCAGTTTTGTGCAGTTCTGAGGGTGGGTAGTTGCAGTGGTTCCTGGCTCCAATCTTCATCTCCCACTTCTCACCATCTCTCAGTCAACAACCTGTCAGTCTACCAGTAGCGTAGCCTGCAATGAACTTGCAGATTCCCACCCCGTTGTAAAAGCTGGTATGTCTCTCTCAAACACCCCGCCAGTTGGCAAAGTCACCCTCCTATGCAAAATCAATCAGTGCAACGAAGAGTAATACCGGACCATAATACCAGCCTTAAACCACCAGTACTTTTCCCATATGTCGGCCGCGGGCACTGCACGGCGGCCCGAACATCGAGAGAGGCCGCCGATTCGATTTATCGGCTGCCGCCCTTCCATTTCACGCCAGCGCATTACCTGGCATGCCTCTGAAAAAATAGATGGGAAAGGTACTGGTGGTTTATGAAGCAAAGCGCTATCTCATCACACGCAATCATGACCAGGTAAGTTCAGGTAAGTGTTGCATACTCGTGAAACACAGTCATAAGTATGGCGCAGATTCCCAGAACCGACCAGATAATACAGAGTTTATACAAATGCAAGCGGAAGACTTGAGATACCTTGGACTGACTCAGACCTGACTCGGGCTGCAATCGAACACTCTCAAACATTCATCAGGGGTGTGAATGCCCTGGCCTTAGACATAGACGAAAGGCCAGGGGCTGAGATCATCCACAGATGAAAGGGGAGAGGGAGAGACGAAAGGAGGAGGAGAGGGGAAGATGACGTCAACTCAATGTCTCCAAAGATAGTATCTTGAAATGTCAGAAATGACGAAAATCCGAAATGTCGCGAATGCCAAGTCTCACAATGTTTCAGATATCGATCTCACAATGTCAAGCACATCTCCGGAAGGAAGATGAAATCAGACCCCCAAATAGTCCTCAACTTGTAGTCCCAATGTCGCTGTTCCAGATGTCATCAGAACTCGTAACCATCTCCAATACTGTAGTAGTCCTGTAGGAGAAG
Source organism: Chara braunii (assembly GCA_003427395.1). Classification (NCBI taxonomy): domain Eukaryota; kingdom Viridiplantae; phylum Streptophyta; class Charophyceae; order Charales; family Characeae; genus Chara; species Chara braunii. The sequence goes on from BFEA01000220.1 coordinate 1,174,376, forward strand.
TAGAAGTAGATTTGGACTGAGAAGGTAGGAGGAGAGAGAGAGAGAGAGGGAGAGAGAGAGGAGCGGTAGAGGAGAGGAGGGAGAGAAGGCGAAGCCTTCCTCCCTGGTACCTGGCTATGGTGCTGCAAAGGGAGGCTGGGCCGGTAACTGACGAGGCGCCCAGTGCTGCGCTAATCCGCTCTCCGCTGAACCTCACTCTCTCGTTGCTCCTCGCTGCTGCAGCGCTGCGCTAATCGAGCTAACGCTGGCTGCTGCGCTAATCCTGAAGACTAACCTCGTCCATACTAACCTCCCTACTGAGGCTGGTGCCCAGCCTTTTGTAGTGCTGGGCCGGCCTCTTGCCTCCTGGTACCTACCGGCCTGGACCGTTGATCTGAATCAACGGTCCAGATTCAAACTGGGTTTGGCGCCAAAATGTGGCAGCCTCTGAAACGCCGCCGGTTGGTCCTGGGCTGGAACGGTACCGGCCTCTGGCCGTTTGGGCCTAAACGTGCCCTGCCTCAGGCCTATCTGGGCCTGGTCTGAACCGTCGTCCCTTGATGGTCGATCAGAGCCTCTGATGAGAGAGAGAGAGAGAGAGAGAGAGAGAGAG
>BFEA01000220.1:1178627-1192313 GCA_003427395.1 Chara braunii
TCTCTCTCTCTCTCTCTCTCTCTCTCTCTCTCTCTCTCTCTCTCTCTCTCTCTCTCTCTCTCTCTCTCTCTCTCTCTCTCTCTCTCTCTCTTAGAAGGAAGAAGAAGAAAGGAGGTGAAGAAGAATCAGAGGGAGGGAGGAGGAAGAGAAGTGGTGGAACTGGAGGAGACGAAGGGGAAGGAGAATGCTCTCTGAGTCTCACGAAGGTGGGGCCAGGATACTGACCAGCGTAAAGGTGTCTCCTTGGCGCTGTGGTACAGGTGGAAGACGCCTGAAGACAAGCAGGAGCTATGGCACCAGGTGAGTCTGCAGGTATGTCACCCATCGCCAGGCCTCTGCCCTCAACCTCCTACTCCGCTACTCTGCCTGCTCTCGACTGAAGCAGCGCTGCCAAGAAGCGTGAAGACCTCAACCTCTAACTCTGCGTGCCATAAAGGAGGCTGGCCCAGCTATATATACCGCTGGGCCTACTGCTGTGTGGCCAGAACTGGTGCCCAAATCGAAAGTGAGCATCCTGGAGAACTGGTGCCCAAACTGAACAGAGAGCCCCAGGAGAACTGGCACCTAGGGCTCAGGACAAAATGAGATGCTGCAATCTGGAGCCCAGCTGAAAAGGAGAGACTGGCGCCCAGTGCTGAAAGAAGAAGGAACTGGCCTAGATGACGGCCACTGGGCCTGCATCGGCCCTCCTATGCAGTAACATGCGGCCTAACAGGGAAGGGACTGACTCCTGGCCAAAGAAGACTGCTGAGGCTCAAAAAGAGAACTAACGAACCCCTAACCTACAACCAGGCCCAAAGGGCTTGTGTGGTGCATACCACACACACACACACAGATAACACACATAACAGGCATAACAGCATACAACGCACAAAGAGGCAGGCAAGTGGGCAAGCAGGCATGCACGCACAGGCAAAACAGACAGAAAGACAGGAAGAAATGGCATCATTATAGGTCGAAACCATTTTGCACCATTAGAAGAGAATGAGAAGACAGGTACTAGATAGAAACTATTAGAAAGTGAAAAGAAATGGCATCATTATAGGTCGAAACCATTTTGCTTCTGTCCATGCTCATCCAGTGCCAGCGGGAGAGTGGAATGCATAACTGCATGAGGTCATCAAGATCCAAAAGCACACAACATCAGCCCTAAGGTCTGAATGACCGTATGCACCATACCAGAATAAGAACGTCAGAGTCTATCAAAGAAGTCCAGAGCTCACCTGACGAAGCCAACGGGTTGGCTACTTGAGCACACCATCCACTGCTGGCGGTTCAGTTCTGATTCCACCTGCTTTACTGAGGAACTGGGGCAGGTTAACTTTCTCATTTTACTCTCAGTTGCTGGCAGCCTCCACTTTCAGAAATGAGATAAGGCTGAATGGGAACCTTGATCGTCTATGAGAGCTCCAGTCTGTTTAGGGCCAGAGCCACGGCTAACAACAAAGACCAGTATCCCTGAGATGAACGCACTACAGCCAACTGCTGATGACAATTGTGGTCAACGCCCCATCTGAGTGTGTTTCCCATATCCACTCCCCAAACTGTTCCAATATAAGCACACTTGTGACCAGAAGCAATTTTCCCATCCATACCTCTCAGCTGCTCTGAGTATGCATTCAGTCCGTTGTCTGATTGGATCCCTGGCCCAACTAAACTTTAACCTCGGTTTCTTATATTCCTCAAGATCACACACGCCAGCTCCTTGAGGGAGAACCTCCAAAGCCTACAGCCCCTGCCACCCACCTGTCCAGGACGGGGTGCTCCCTGTGATCACAGGGCCAGAAATGTCAGGTCAGTCCTATACCTCTCAGCAATTCTCAGGGTATCACGTGCACATGCCCAGGCAGGGTCCAGGCAGCACACACTTTCCATAAAGGAAAGTGCTGGGCACCAGTCCAGACACATTCTGGCCGGTGCATGCTTCATGGGCCCCGCCGGAACACACGCTGGAGGAGGCACACTGGCCAGAGCTGACGTGCGGACGGGCGCTGGAGAAGGGCGTTGTGGGAACAGCGCTGCACACATCAGCCATAGCCGGGCCGTATGTGCATGAATGCCGGTGGGGTTGTGGTGGTCCTTGGGCAAAGAGGAGAGCCTGTGGTTGGGACAGACAAGGGATGAGCCGTGGAGAGAGGAGGACATACCTATTACCTGGTGTGTCGTGGAGGCTGGATGGGTGACGTCTTCATGTACATCAGTCTGCTGCTGAAAAGCTTCTGGTTGCATCATTCTAGTGTAGGCTAGTATAGGTGTCGTGAGCCTGTGGTTGGGCGCCAGGCGCCATGTGGAAGAGCGACATTGGATACATTGTTGATGGTGGTGAGTCAGGGGCTGACATTGACAATTGAGTTCATTGCTTTGCTCTTATTTGGTGTTTATTCGATGCATTCGGCTTTCTAAGCGACACATGACTATCAGGTTTTCAATGTGATGATGCAATTTGGATTTCTGTCATTCGCTCTTGCTCATTTTCCTTGCAAGATGGATTCATCTGCACAAAACTGTTGAGAATAAGGAAACGTTTCCCATTCAAATCAATTCTACCTCATCAGAAAACAAAGGGGAAGGATTACGCTCGAAAACTCAGTCATACATGCGAAGTGAAGTATACACACTCGCAGTGGCGGATTGGTGGGGAGTGACACCTGCTGGAAACCGGGTCCAGCGTCCCTGACAGATCTATTTTTTTTTGTAACAATGCCATTTGGGAAGGACTTGCCTCTTCAGTCCCTCGAAGTGGATTGCCAGATATGCTACTACTAGAAAACAAGCAAACCTCTTTTTGGAAAGCAAAACAAAGATTACAGATTACTTCCCCCCTGAAACCATACCATTGCATGTCCACAAGAGAAAGCTCAGAAGGGGGAATGGGTCTGAAAAAAAGACTGTCAACCAGTCTCGAAAGGTGAGCTGGAAATCCTTTTTGAATGACAAGCCAGACCCCTTTCCGCCTGGCCATTCCACTACACCCAAAACCCCCCCAGCGGATCCCCCCAGCGAGTCCTGAACAAAAAAATTTATGGACTTCTGAATGTTTTTTCTCTGTGGAAATTTATATAGTTTTGTTGTGAGGTTTTTCCACTATGCCTGGATCTCTGTCTTGGCGAAAATAACAATTATTTCAATTAAATCCGCCCTTTCCAAGCTTACATCGTCTCTCTCGCTAACACAGCGTTTGTGCCAAAGCGCCCATAGCATAGCTTTTTTTTTTTTTATAGATGATGAGAAGACTATGAATCCCTTTTTATGATCGCTAAACACCTCCTGAAATCCACCACAATTTTCCGAACACTCGAGTATCTAAGGGATTTCCAGCAGGTCATAACAAAGCTCACTAAAACTGACTTATTCTCTGACAAACTCATCCAGGCCACACGCCCCCTATCTGCTAGGTTACAGAGCAACGCGACTCACTCCAGCTCCGGCCAGTGTCGTCCTGTGTAAGCAACCCCAGCTGTCCCTTAGGATGCCCCCGCATATCATCCCCAGATCTCTCTGCAAGGCCTCGTGCCCTCACCTTCGGCAAGTTACAGGGCATCACCCGGCTCCGGCCAGCATCGTTCTGGCATTGAACAGCCACAGAGGGCATCACCCCGACTCCGGCCAGCGTCGTTCTGGCATTGAACAGCCACGGATCCTGAATATAACAGTCTAATTCCAGTGCAGCTTCGTACAAATCACCAGCAGATCGTCAGAGTCCCGAGAGATTCTTCAAACTACCAGGAATAACAAGGGTGCTTGTTTTGAAAACTCCATAAAGAATCAGGAAAAGTCCCACCAAATACAAACGAAGGATATAGAAATTCCCCCCTTTCCCCTCGTCCCCCTGCCCCACCGCTGCCTCCACCAAAAAGGACCGCCCCTGATCATGGACACTCCTCATCGGCCCCAACTTGGGGCGGACCCATTTCCGCCCCTACTCCCACAAAGGCATCCACTTCCCACCCAAAGAATGCCTCTGTCGACCCCTTGCCCTTGTCTGCCACCGCTGGGATATGATGCCAACCCATACATCTCACCCAGCCCAGAATAGAGCATCCCCCAAAATCTGCCCCGTCTCCCTTCAGGGCAATCACCTCCCTCCTTGTGAAGCCCTTGCAAAGTAGAGCTCTCCCCCCCAGAACGAACCCACCACCCCACCAGAAATAATTTGTTTATGCTTAAGAGGAGAATCGGAATTCTGGATGCTTCTGTGGATTATTTCCCCCCTCTCCCCTCCATCTCCCCCTGTCCCTCTGCTGCCTCCACCGAAAAGGACTGCCCTGATCACAAGCTCTCCTTATCGGCCCCAACTTGGGACATACCTGCTTCCTCCACCAACTTCCACTAAGGCATCCAGTTCCACCTAAAGTATGCCTCAGCCAACCCCTCACCCCTATCTGCCTCCGTTGGGATATGATGCCAACCCATACATCTCTCCCAGCCCCAAAATAGGGCATCCCCCAAAAATCTGCCCCCACTCCCTCCAGGGCATTTCACCCCCCACCTTGTGAAGCCCCTGCAGAGTAGAGCTCTCCTCCTAAAAACCCCAACCCCCCACTCGTGCAAAAATAATTCATTAGTGCACCCAAAGGGGAATCAGAAATTAATAGTGGAGAAAAGAGAAAACAAGGAATTTAGGAAATAGGATTCCTAAGATATGAGTGGAAGAATCGGAAATTTCTGAAAATTATGATGGAGAAAAGGTAGATGAGATTTTTTGTTTTGGATTTTGCTGATGACGATGAACAGCACCCTGAAGATGATGATGATGAGGATGATGGTGACGACCAACTCACCTGCTGATGTGAAAGGCAAACAATGCCTTGAAGAGCAACATCTAATGATGACAAACTGATGATGATGATGATGATGATGATGATGATGATGATGATGATGATGATGATGGTAGTGATAAGAATGAAGACAGAATGATGATGCTAATCATACTAAAGAGCAGCACCAACAGCCCCTATGATTACAAACTGATGATGATGATGATGATGATGATGATGATGATGATGATGACGATGCACAGCGGCCTGTGATGACAACAGGATGATGATGGTGCTGATGACGAGCACCTTTGATGATAACATACTGATGATAATGATACTGATGATGATGATAGGGATGAGCAGCGCCCTATGATGACGAACTTCGCCAACCGCGCCCTATGATGGTGAACTATTGATGATGGTAATACAACGATGAGTGACGAGCAGCACCCCTGATGAATGACTCCTTGATAATGATGATGATACTAGTGCCGAACAGAAGTGAAGACCTACGCCTTGATGATGATGACGAGCTGTACCCTGATGATGATGATGGTGATGACGAGCAGCACCCTGATGATGATGACGAACCATTACCTTGATGATGATGTCGAACCACCCCCTGTTCAAGATGATGATGATGATGCTGACGAGCAGCACCCTGATGATGATGACGAATCATTACTGTGATGATGGTGTCGAACCGCGTCCTGTTGATGATGGTACTGGTGGTGATCAACGCCCCGTTGCTGATGACGAGCAGTGCCCTGATTGTGCTGACAATTCTACTTCCTCATGATTGCAGTCGCCACTGCACTCGCACTTCAGTTTACCAAGGTCTGACTCCACTGTACTCCACAGGCGTCGACATGGCCAACGCCTCTCAGGCCATATGCCACGTGCAAAAACGCAGCGGCAATGGAGTGAAACGTGGAACTCCCAGAAGAAGAAAAACAGGAGTTAGTCCAGCCGCCACATCAGCTTGTGACGTGGCGTGGACAAGCGCCTTCGGTCACCTGCACGTGCGCAAAGCGCCTGGTTTACAGAAGAGATGGCCACCATCGCCGCCGCGTGCTGTCACCTGTGCGATGTCGCAACCTGGGGCGGAGCGCAGCGCTCCCGGTAGTGTCGCGCCCCGCCCGGAAACATCATCACAACACCCGGCCATTCCACCCCTGCATATTGTACATCCGTTACAATTGGAACGGTAAAGGGAAGATTAGCATGGCCCATGCGTGCTTTTTGAGTACAAGTATTGATCATTTGGTAGAGTTTCTTTTGGGAGACACTGGTTTTTCTACAGGGGAGGGACTCCACCCGAGGGAGCGGGATTGGAGACCTTGCGACCCCTGAATTTGCAGGTTGCTGATATAGCATAGCCTTGCGGCCAATCTCCAAGAAGTTCTGATGGAAGATGGACAGTTGGAATCCTGATGGATCCCAGAAACCCAGAAGAATGGATTGCCACTCCCAACGCCAATCAATCCCTGTTAACTCCCTCCAAATGCAGTCCCATCTTCTCCATGGCAAGACTGAACCAGCACATTGCATAAAAATGTGTTCTGTAGTTTCTCTAAATTTCCTACTCGGGAAAGCCAAAACACAGGATTTACACCAGGGAGGTGCCAGTCCTCTTTGCTCCAGGGTAGTGGGTCAATTAACCAATCATTGGTCGGTACACACCGGTGAGCTATCTGCCAGTGCAGAGAGGCAAACTTTGTCGGCCGCCACTTACGCTTCTTGAAGAAGTTAAAGTGTTTTACCAGATTCATATCGATATTGAGGTGCCTAACTCATCTATCTTGTACAATTGAGACAAGATCTACCCTGGGACGAAGCAGCCGGTATGTTACCTTGACTGAGTGAGAATCCCAGTACCGAGGTTTCCCCCTCTTACTGTTTTGCCACGCCCACTCAGCTGGGTCAAGAGGTAAATCAGGAATGGGGATCTCTGAATGAAAATCCATCCATCCCTGAATCGATGAAACATGCAGTACTATAATTCTATAAAGCCACTCATAAGGAAAGAGAACTACGTTCTCCTCTGGCACAGCCAAAATAAATGATTCCTTGTTTATCCGGTGGACACTCGCCAAAGCTCCGTCGGAAACTAAGTGAATGATTTGTCCCACCTCCATATTTTTATTAGGTTGGCAACGTACCATCCAATCCCCTTCTTGAAAACTTATGCCTTTTCTTAGGCTACGCAGTACTACGCACCCAGGACAAGGAATTGAAAAATAATTTGATCCAATCTTTGGGAGAGCTGAGTGCGCATATCTGAGCTCCTTTTTCAGTTGATCTACCGATTTCCCATCTCTTTTTGCTGTGTCCCACAGGTCCTTGATTCTCATCACTCCCTTTTTCACCCACTGTGACCAAGGTGGAGCAGAACTATTGAAAATGCATCCATCATTGTCAGTAATCCAGTTATTTCCTAGTAAGATTTTCATGCCCGGCTGGGCACCTGGGCGTGACGCCCAGGGGGGTCTGACGCCCGGAGTTCCCGGGCGTGCAAAAAAAAAAAAAAAAAAAAAAAAAAAAAAAAAAAAAAAAAAAAAAAAATTTGGGTTTTCTTCGCTCTCCCAGAGGACCCCAAATCTGGGCTCATTTCGGTTTTTGCGAGTTGGCTGTCAAAGGGGGGGGGAAGGGGGTATAAATTGGTTTTGAAGGGGCTAAAGGGGTTTAAAGGGAGGTGCCTTAGTGTGAGTGCCTTATTTTCTTTTTTATCTCCGATTCTGTGAGGAATTCTAATGTTGCCCTCAGCCAAAAAACGTTTGTATTGCAATTCTACACGACATACTTTTTTTCCGGAATTTTTCGAATTGTTTTTTTTGGGGGGGCGCTGGGGCTCCCGGGCACCTGGGCGTGTACCCAGGCATAAGTTGGGTGCCTGGACGCCCGGAAAAACAGCCCAGGTTATTTCCAAAAAAAGGCTGACACATAATTTTATCATGCCGAGACCGGAACACCTTGTTGGGCAATGGTCATTGACGCCAAGTCTTAGCAAATGGACCCACAAATTGTCTAGAGATAGATCATTTATGGTTGCTCCTCTAATCCCCCTTTCCCTAGATTGGGTTTGCACTCTAGGGACAGTCCAATATCTGTCTTCTATCCAGGTGAGGGGATGTGTTCTGTTGGTTAGCGGGTCAACCTTCTAATCTGTTCCAAAGCTATGACTTGCCAAAGATTAATTTGGAGAATTTCTGTCTTAAATTTGAAATTCGTATTCTGATTTTGTGCGTAGATTTTTTCAACAGTTTTTTTCAAGTAATTTGTCTTAGTTATGATGTGGTTTTTTTAAACAAAAAGGGAAGGTCAAATTAGAGGCAGGAGGGAAGTGGGGGGGCTCACTCAGAAGAGGGATCGGTGGTTCAGGGTGGTAAGTCTAACTAGAAGGGTGGGGTGGGACGACATTGGCCGGTGCTGGAGCATTCGCTCTGTGACCAGGGGAGCTTGAGGCCATTGAAGTTATGCCGAGGATGGAAGGCATAACCATCTTGCCCGACGTAGCTGTTGCCGGGGTGGTGACCCTGTAACCTTTTGAGGGGCCTTACAGTTAAGAGAGTTGTCGAGGGGGGAAGGCACTCTCTGTCCGTCAGAAACAGTTAGCTCGGTACTGGGGCAGTTTGTGTTGCCTTGTAACCCTAGCAGGGGGGTATGTGATCTGATGATTTCTGGTACGAGGACTGAAAACCTGGTTGCCGTGTCCTTCATCTGTGGTGAGGGTAGGAGATGGATTGTTAGTGGTTCTAGTTCTCGTCCTTTTTCCTTTTGGTTTTTTAATGGGAAGGCGAAAGTTGGAAGTACGGTTTGGAAGGAGTTTTGGGTGGGCTCGCGCAGGAGAGGAAGGGTGGCTCAGGGTGGTAAGTCTACTAGAAGGGCGAGGTGGGGCGACATTGGCCGGTGCTGGAGCAGTGGCTCTGTGACCAAGAGGAGCGTGAGGCCTTTGGAGTTATGCCGAGGGTGGAAGGCATAACTACCTCGTTCAACGTAGCTGATGCTGGGGCGGTGACCCTGTAACCCGGTAGGGGGGTTTTGCAGCTAAGGAGGTTGTCGAGGGAGGAAGACACCTCCTGTCCGTCAGAAAACAGTCAGTTCAGTGTTGGGGCAGTTTGTGTTGCCTTGTCGCCCTAGCAAGGGGGGTTTGAGAACTGGCGACTTCTGGTCGAGGACTGAAAGCATGAGCGGCGGTTTCTTGCCTGCAGTGAGGGTTCGAGTTGGATTGTGGTGGTTAATTTTTTTCTGAAGCTTAGCCTATCTCGTGAGGAAAGTTTTGCAGGGGTTCGGAGTATTCAAAGTGTTTCTGTGGTTTGCCGTTTTAACTTGGTAAGTGCTGCTTGAGTAGCCTAGTAATAGGTTAGCAGTTACCCATGTCTTTCCTAATTTTTCTAGAATATCTTCAAAGTTCTCATATTGTTCCTAGCCGAAGCCAGGTAATGGCCCTGGTATTTTAAAAAAAAAAAAAAAAAAAAAATTATTCATCCATTGCAAAGAGAGGGCCTTGCTTTGAAGTGCGGGATCCAGCAACCCTAGACCCCCTCTTGCTTTGGGTTGAATGAGAGAGAGCCACCCTTGGAATGACCCTCTCCTGTTCATGGTTACCCCTCCACAAAAAGGCAGATACTTGTCTCTGAATAAGTTTTGTGCGTGTTTGACTTATGGACCATATTGCAGATTTATATCAATTGAGGCTAGGATAACGTTATTGATAATCAGAGTCCTACCGAAGATTGAGGTACGCTGATCCTTCCATTGATTCATTTTTCCAACTGTCGGGTCAAATTTTCAATCACAGTTAATTTTTGGTTTACCTTGTGCAGTGAGAGAGACTCCCAAGACATTGACAGGGGTCGCTAGGGGTACCCATCTTACTCTCGGTAATTCCGGTGGACGATCTCCATTGGAATGAATCCATCATCCTTGTGTTTTATTCCCCCAATTAACCATATGTGTGAAACTAGAGAAAAACGGTGTGACACCCAAACCTCACGCCCGGCGCGACTTCTTGATCAGAGTGGGAGTGGGTCTGGGGGGTGCCAAGGATTTTAGGAAAGTGGGGGTGGAGTCCTAGGTCGGAACTGAGATCTCTGATGGCAAGTTTCAGGGATACGAATGCAGGAGCGTAAGCGCAGATTGGAGTCCTGTTTTTGTGCTTCAAGAAACAGAGTTACCGCCTCTGTTGGTTTCGTCGTCCAGGTCGGGCTCGTATCTGGTGCACCGTCGGGACGCTATGGCTATCCCGTTGGCTGGTCACCTGCCGATGTCGAATGTCGCAAGTCTCATAATCTAACACGACCAGCCTCAATCGAAGGATGTGCGCCGTCGTTCTTCCTCCGAGCGAGTTCGCTGGATGAAGTCGGAGGCTCGGTACTCATGGTCCTGCAGACACTCCGAGCACGGGGGTGGAGGCCAGTAAGGAGCGATTGCGTGCCAGAGGACGATGGTTAGGGAGTGAGAGGGTAGGATGCGGTGATAGGGAGGGAATTCGGTCCCCAAGATAAGGATTCCGAGTTTCGTGACGACGTGACACGTGTATGGGCTAGGGCAGTTGGGGAGATGAGGGATACGTCCCAAGGCCTGATCGAGGTCTCACTCGCAAACATGTTCGTTCCCAGTTAAGTAAGGGAAATTCAGGGGGTTCACCCTTGATCTCGCTGACAAGCAAGAGCGTTCCTAATATTCCCGGAATTCCCGATCCCTCAACACTCGCGGTCAGTGATGCGAAAAAAGATTTTGAAATTCATATTGTAGGATGGGCAGAAATTTAGACATTCGGGAAGTAGGCCGAGTATAGGTTTCGCAGACACGAGTGTAAGTGGCGACCTTCCTCGACCGGGCTTACACGTGCGTGCACAAGACCTGTTCGTCGGTCGGGTGGGATAATGGCCAGCAACTCTTAACTAATACGCACGGGCTTATTATCCCAAAGGCGGGCAATTTTATCATGAGGCTGACATTCTAATCGCCTAACATGCCCACTCAAAAGAACTCAGACCTCAAACAATCCATTATACAACTTCAAACATGCACACTCAAAAGAAGTTGATCAATTCTTTGGCCCGGGGATCACACAAAATTCGATCACAGATGACCAACCAATCGGATTGCCCATTCAAAAAGGAAAAAGGAAGTCGGGGAGACAATCACACATCAGTCTTTGAGAAGGAACAAAACCAGATCCAAAATGCCGATCCAAAAAAGGGACAAGGGCAACTTGCGCCGAATACCAAAATTGCTCAGAAGGATAGAAGAGAAACACCATCACAACACATCTCGTCTCTCTCTCTCTCTTTCTCTCTCTCGCCCCACGCATCCCGATGCAGGCAGTCCGTTGCCTCGCACCCACACAGAGTTGTCACCCCGCTTAGTCCGAGCATGCAAGCCCGGTTCGCCCGTGTGCCATAGTCCGTCGCGGCCCCACGTCAACCCCGGACGCCCAGCACCAACCCGTCGGATCGCCCAACTCTCTACTCACCTTTCAACTCTTGCTCCTTAGCCAATCCTCTTGACCGCAATAACTCCAAAATTCTTAGAGAGCGAGTTAATCACGTTTGCGAAATTCATAGCATGCATGTGTGTGCGCAATACCCGGGATTGTGCCTGAGTGGGAAGGAAGGAGAAGGAAGGAAGTGCCTACTACTGCATGGTCAGGCCGTGGCGTGGGGGACGTAGCCTCATTCCACACATCGATCCCGTCATGCAGGCGTTCAGGGCAATAAAACAGGGGGAGAAGTACGTGCGCGCAGGGGCGTCATGAAAGATATAAAAAATGAGGGGATTACGGTTGCAATTATGCCCGCCAAAACAAAAATTACAATTACACGCAAGATAAAGACGCGGAAAAGTCAGAGCACAGATCCTGACGCAGCTAAACGTGCGCAAGCAGGAAGTGTCGTTCAACAGAAATTGAGATGCACCCAAATTCTTAATCTAAATGCTAATTGCAAAAAGAAATTCAGAACGAAGCAAATTCTGAGAGCCCATGGGGGCTCGACATCAGTTGAAAATTCAAAAAGATTTTCCCGCGCGACAATCGCGCCAAAATTCTCATTTCTTACAACAGAATAAGAAAGAAGTTATGACAACAGTTATCCTCCCCACTCGCTAAGGCGCGATCAACTACTGACTGTCGTGGGACTATCCCGGCCTCGATTTCGAAAAAGACAAAAAAAACAAGGGCACCCATGCAATCCACCAAGCCGTCCTGATTCAATCCGATTCAACCCCCGAAGTAACCTTGCGCAGAAAATTGCACGGTTGCAGAAAATAATCCATCACAACGGTCCATTAAATATTTAATCTCTTTCATATTGTATTCAGAGGCCTCCATCATTATAGTAAGGTCATCTGCAAAGATTGAACTAATGGGAATTGCCTCTTCACGAATACCAGAAACTTATAATTTTTTTAGATTACGATTGGTCTTAAACCACTAGTACCTTTGTCGGTTCAAAAATACTCGGCCTCTGACCTTTCAGGAGGCCGAAACGAGACGACGGCTGCCGATCAGATTGATCAACTTCGGGATCGGCCTCCTGAAAGTTCGGGAGTTGGCAAGAACTTGTCGAAAATAGGCTCGGAGGTACTAGTGGTTTAAGATTAACACTTATCGCCTCCATAATGATCAGAAAAAGGAAAGGAGCTAAAAGATCCCTTCTATGACTGACCTTTTAAGGTGTCTTTTTGTTGAAAGCAAACCATTGACTTGGACCCTAGTTGTGGCATTTCCATGGAGAATACGCACCCATTGTCTTAGGGTAGGACCAAGATTCATTTTTTTAAAGACAAGCGACGAGAAAGCGTCAATCAACATGGTCGTAGGCTTTTTCAAAGTCTATGAAAACAATGGTTGCATTAAGTCTAGATTGACTCGTAAGTTTAACCATCTCATTGATCAGGAGAATATTGTCCTAGATATGTCGCTCATGAATAAACCCTGTTAGGATGGGTGAATAATGTCTGACATTATCGGGATTAGACGATTGCCCCAGGCTTGGCTAGCAATTTATAGACCACAGTAAATAAGGTAATAGGCCGGGTGGTTCCTAATGTAAGTTTTTTCCATAGCTACGCCAGACCGGACTCCGGACTGAATCCGGGTCCCGGAACCCGGACCTTTCGGGCCCTTCATGAATTTTGCTACACCGAAAATTTTCGGAGGATCCTAACCAGTCCGGATATCCTTTCTGGATGCCCCATATTTTCCAGAGGGAAAAAAAAAAAAAACAAAAAAAAAAAACGCGTACGTATATATATTACCTCGGTGTGTTGTCATATACGCTATAAACTCAAAAAAAACATAATTGTCAGTATGTGTGTAGGGCTGTCTCTTATACACATCTAGATGTGTATAAGAGACAGTTGCTACACCGAAAATTTTCGGAGGATCCTAACCAGTCCGGATATCCTTTCTGGATGCCCCATATTTTCCAGAGGGAAAAAAAAAAAAAACAAAAAAAAAAAACGCGTACGTATATATATTACCTCGGTGTGTTGTCATATACGCTATAAACTCAAAAAAAACATAATTGTCAGTATGTGTGTAGGGTGAGCAAAATCAGAATGAATCTTCAGCCAGAACATGGAAGTATCCACTGCCACATTTTTTTTTTTCTTTTTTTCATGTGTGCATCAACTGAGCAGCATGTCAATGTGCAAAATAAGAAGGAATTTTCCGTCGATGGACTAAGGTGTTGTCTGATGCAATTGTTGTCGTACCCGCGCGCGCGCGTGCGAGAGAGAGAGAGAGAGAATAGGTAAGTCCTTAATCTCGCCGCTGACCTCATGGTACTTCCATCGATAGGATGAGCAAAATTGAATGAATCTATCGCTATAACATGGAAATATGCGCTGCCACACGTGTGTGTGTGTGTGTGTGTGTGTGTGTGTGTGTGCATGCTTGTGTGTGTCTAAGCGTGTG
>BFEA01000220.1:1192338-1205258 GCA_003427395.1 Chara braunii
TGTGTGTGTGTGTGTGTGTGTGTGTGTGTGTGTGTGTGTGTGTGTGTGTCTGTGTGTGTGTGTGTGTGTGTGTGTGTGTGAGAGAGAGAGAGAGAACATGTAAGTCTCTAATCTTGCGGCTGACCTCATGGTACTTCCAGCGATAGGATGGGCAATGTCAAATGAATCTACCTCTAGAACATGGAAATATACACTGCGAGACTTGTATGTGTGTGTGCGTGTGTGTGTGTCTCCAAATCCGAACGCACTAAGACATGCAGCTATGAACTTGTATTCGATGAGTGGCGCTCCGCCCTCGAAAACGCTGAGGCCGAAAGGGTATTCGAACATGAGTGGTGCCCCGCCCTCCAAAACGTTGAGGCCGAAATTTCGTTTTGCGCCCCTTCTGAACGGGTATTCGAACATGAGTTGTGCGCCACCCTCCAACACATTGAGGTCGAAGTTCGCGCCGCCCTCCAACACGCTGAGGCCGAAAGTTCGCGCTGCCCTCCAACATGCTGAGGCCGAAGGTTTGTTTTCCGCCCCTTCCGGACAGTACCCCGATGTCCAAAACAATATGGGCCACTTTTTTTTTGGGTGGCCCAGGGCGTGGAAAAATGCCTTGGGCCACCCCAAAAAAAATCCTCATTGGCCTGGCGACCCGCCATCCGGACCAGTTACTGGAAACTAGTACCGGATGCCGGACCCCGGAGAGTCCGGATCCCGTTCCGGGGGTTCGGTTCGTAGCTATGGTTTTGTCCCCTTTCTTATATAGATGAGTGAGGACTCCTTGGCCCACCATCTCCCTCATTTGTCCTGTTTCATGAATTGATTAAAAAAACTTCATTAAATCGGTAAAGAATGTTGACCACATGGTCTCCCAAAATTCTTTTGGTAAACCATCAATGTCTGAAGTTTTATCTTCTTCCATTTGTAACAAGGTAGTCCATATTTCTTCTTTTGTTAAGGTTTTATCCAGAAGCTCCCTTTGTGCCTGAGTGCGAGATTGTGTCATTGGTTGAACAAAACGCTCAATGGCCTGATAATCCTCTTCGTGATTAACCGGATCTTTTGAAGAGGTAAAAATAATTTTGAAAAATTAGTAAGCTATTTTCAAACCCCCTGCCAATGATGAGGATATGGAAGGATCTTCAGGGTGAGAGGGGTCTATGAAACCCTCAATGCTCTTACAACAGGAGCATGCACGAGTTACTGCAAAAAAAAAAGAATCCATGTGTTCTTCGGTTACAAACTTCGTTAACTTTCCCCTGATTAGATGCCCTTGCCAACGACGTTGAGCAAAGGTTAAACGTTGGTTCCGAAGTGCCTGGATTTCTATAAGGTTCGAATCGTCTAGTTGATCGCGAAGTTCATAGTTCAAAATTTGTCATTGGATGTTTAACTCCTGTAAATAATGATTTTTTGCAAGAAACTTTAAATATTCGCAATATTGTTTTGCTATGAAGGTCAAACCATTTTTAAACCAAGTTGTAAAAAAATGGTGTTTGTCTTTGGTCGTATGTCAATATTTCTAAATATCCTGGATATACTGTCTGAATTGGTGTTGAGACAATAAACAAGTATTCAAGTTATTAAAAAGAACTCCCTTAGTCTGGTTTCTTTATGAAAAGCAACAAAACTAAACATCCAATGAACTTTTAGGAAAGATGGTGGCCCACGAAAGCGCTCGATATATATGTTTTGACATTAAAATCAAATATATATGTGACCTAGACTGATGAGGGGTACCATTGTTACACATGCATGTAAACAGACACTCTTGTGGGAAAATTCGACGGTAAGTGTCAAACAAATGCTCATCAGAACATAATCGTTGGATAGTATTTTCATCCTCCTCTGTATAGGGTAGGCAGGGAGAGGGAATCCTATATCTTTCTAGCCACCTGTCAAGTGCTGCATTGAAATCACCTGCTATAATGACTGATATTCCATCCGGAATCTGAGTCCGTATGTCCTGAAAAAAATTAACCCTCTCCTCCACCTCATTTGGACCATAAACATTTATGACGCATACAATTTCCAGCTCGAGCATCACTAGAGCAGAAATCCATCACCCTTGTTTTTTAATCTTCTGCCCAGATAGCCACTACTCCTGAACCACTACGTGGCGCGGGAGAGTATAATTTCTGATAAGGCCAAACTATATAATGAGCCCAAACATGAGCAGGTATATTTGTTAGATGGGTCTCTTGTATACTGATCAAATCAAGCCATTGTCTACCCCCAACACCCTTGAATTGTTATAGTAAAGCTTTACTCTTACTTGCATTTGCAGTAGCCAACCAATTGAGGTTGAGAGACCTTAGGTCCAAATCAACTACCCTAGTAGCGCGAGGCCAGGTGGGATTCTTTCCGTATTGTGCTTGCAATGCTTCCATTGTGAAGGAGGTATGAACCCTTTACGTCCCTTCTATCAAACCTACAGTCTAACCCAACCAGCACTATCCAGATCAGAGGAGGCATGAAGAACTCCCCTTCGAAGGATTGTGCATAAAAAGGTGACCACATCTGACACCGGCCATACGGTATTTGCAAGTCGAGAAGCGATGTGTAAGAGCACCATTTAAGTCCGATTTTTTCCTGTTCCTCAAATCGGACAAAGGTATCCCTTCTAGCCATCTGAGCCTTTTCCCTTATTTCCGTAAGAGTAGTCTGTGGCCCTGGATTGAAATGCTTTGAAAAGAAATCATGTAAATCTCTCCTAAATGTCCGATCAGCCACATTCTGATTATCTACATATGACGACCAAACGCTTAGTGTGACCCCTCCATATTGGTCTTGCCCAATTGGTGATAGATTTTTATTTTTATTTTTATTTTTTTGGACAAAAAACTTCAATCTATTCGTGGGGAGCAACACGTGCTGGGAACCGGGCCCAGCGTCCCATGTAAAATTTATATGAATGATTTAAAATGTCAGGGTCATTACCTGGCTTCGGCTAAGAGCAGTCTGAGATATTATGAAAAAAAAAAAAAAAAAATCCAGTAAAATTTAGAAAAGAAGTCCTTTAAATGCTCAGAATCCCTGGACCCCCCCACAAAACACTCTAAAATTCTCTAATACTGTCTAATTCCCTGTCAGGCTCTCCTAGACCTCATGCCCCCACACTGCTAGGTTACAGGGCAACACAACTCACCCCAGCTCCGGTCGGCATTGTCCCGACAACAACCCTTGGTTTTCCCTTGGAATGCCTGGCCCAAGGCATCCCCAGATCTCTCTACCAAGCCTCACGCTCCTACCATCGACAGGGTACAGGGCAACCCCCCAGCTCCAGCCAGCGTTGTTCTGGCATCGAAAAACCACAGGTCCATGAATCTAACAACAACAAAGAAGCTTATAATGAGTTGCAAGAAGTACCCAGAATCCTAAAACATTCTCAAGAGAACCGCCACCTAACATTTGATGGTAATTATGAAAAAGAGAGAGATAAAAATCAGAAATGAAACCACCGTCAATCCAACTCGAACCCTCACTACAAGCGAGAAACCGCCGCTCAGGCTTTCAGTCCTCGTACCAGAAGTCGCCAGTTCTTACACCGCCCTTGCAGGGTTACAAGGCAACACAAACTGCCCCAGCACCAAACTAGTTGTTTTCTGACGGACAGGAAGTATCTTCCTCCCTCGACAACTTCCTTAGCTGCAACCCCCGCTACCGGTTACAGGGACACCGCCCCAGGCGTCAACTACGTTGAACGAGGTAGTTATGCCTTCCACCCTCGGCATAACTCCAGTGGCCTCAGGCTCCTCTTGGTCACAGAGCCACTGCTCCAGCACCGGCCAATGTCGCCCCACTCCACCCTTCTAGTAGAGTTACCTCTCTGAGCCACCCTTCCTCTACTGCACGAGCCCACCCAAAATTCCTTCCAAACCGTACTTTCGACTTTCACCTTCCCATGTGAAAAAGAAAAAAGGAAGAAGGACCAGAACTAGAACCACTAACCATCAATCTCCTATCCTTACCACATATGAAGGACACGCCGACCAGGCGTTCAATCCTCGTACCAAAAATCATCAGGTCTCGACTACCGCCCTGCTAGGGTTACAAGGCAACACAAACTGCCCCAGTGCCGACCTAACTATTTTTGACGGACAGAGAGTGCCTTCCCCCCTCGACACCTCTCTTAACTGTATGGCCCCTCAAAAGGTTACAGGGTCACCGCCCCAGTAACAGCTACGTCGGGCAAGATGGTTACGCCTTCCACCCTCGACATAACTTCAATGGCCTTAAGCTCCCTTGGTCACAGAGCAAATGCTCCAGCACCGGCCAATGTCGTCCCACCTCGCCCTTCTAATTAGACTTACTACCTTGAACCGTCGATCCCTCCTCTGAGTGAGCCCCCCCCACTTCCTTCTTACCTCTATTTCAACCTTCCCTTTTTTGTTTACAATACCAAAACCAGATCATAACTAAGACTAATTACTTGAGAGAAAATAATTTAGAAATATTTCACTCACCAAATCACACTACAAATCATAAACCCTGTGTTTGTAATAGACAGTTCAAACAAACTCAGACTTATTGTTGACCTTAGATATGTCAACCTCTTCATCACTTTCCAGATTTCCACTATGAAACCATCGATGATGTTGTTTCTGTAATTGATGGTTCTATAATTCAGGATTTTGCTGTAACGTTTGACGTAAAGAACGGTTACTACCATGTGTCGGTCCACCCGAAATCGAGACCTTTCTTAGTCTTTTCTTGGAAAGGCGTAACTTATCACTTTAACACATTATGCTTTCGAATTTTCTCGGCCTGTTGGATATTTACAACAATAATGCAAGAGGTAATGAATGTAATCAGAGCCAGGGGTGTTCATATTTTCTCATACATCGATGACAGTTTTTCCACTCACAAGAAACTCCCTGTTTGTTTGTGGAACTCTTTTCTGGTTACCGTAATTTTCAATAAACTAGGATTCTTTCTCAGCCGGAGCAAATGCAATGTGTTTCCCTCTCCGTCCAACCGTTTCTTAGGCTTTATTTTATATTCACATCAGAAGAGAATTAAAGTACCCGAGGACAAGGCTGAAAGGATTGTCAATCTGTTACATATGTCAGCTGATGAATCACATTTGTCAACAAGAAGGGTTGCCTCATTGACAGGCAAGCTAGTTTCACTGTCCAAAGCCTTTTTACCCGCATCTTTGCACTGCTCCCACCTCCATGCAGCACTAACGGACTGCAACTGGAACGGTAGAGTAAGACTTTCAAATCAATTCAAAGATGATCTTTGTTGGTGGCTGGAGCACCTCCCTACGATCCCTGGAAGGCTGTGGACGGTAAGAACTGTCACAATCACCATGCAGACAGGCGCGTCGAACTCCGCAGTAGGAGTCATAATCTCCTTCCAAACTAGAATCCCATGGAAACTTAGCTTTCCCTTGTCATCGAGCCTGCTAAGCTCATCAAGTACTCACCGCGAGTTTTTTGCGGTAACCACCACTTTGTCACTCTTGGCAGAAAGAATCCCGGAAGAACTCCAATCCCAGGCAATTAGAGTAATAGGTGACAACCATGCAGTCTTTTCCTCTTGAAGAAGCTGAGCTCAACGGATGAACTGTTCAACTCTTTCCTTAGAATAATCGCCTCGATCTTGATGAGACTAGATTGCCAACTGCAACCAAGCTGGGTTTCGAGAGAACTGAATACAGTGGCAGACAAACTTTCCAAGGTTGTAGACCACTCAAACTGGGATCTGAGCAGGTCAATTGTAGAAGAATTGTTCGAAAGATTTGGCCAACCTGCAATAGACCTTTTCGCCTCAGAAGAAAACTTTGTCTGCATTCCATTCGTATCCGAGTTCCTATCCCCGAACTGCCTAGCAGCAGATGCTTTATCCCTGGACTGAAACTCTCTGCCAACTTCTCCCTACAGATGGTTGTTCCCTTCGACATGCCTCCTCCACTAAGTTCTAGCAAAGATTAAGTTTTTTGGCAGAGAATACCTCCTCATATCACCTAGCTCTTCTAGGGCTAGCTGGTTCCCCGCCCTAAATTCTCTTAGGTCGACCGCCGTTATTAATCTGGAAAAGGATTTTGTAACTTTTTTCCCTACCTCAAGAATCCCGAGAGGATCTTTCAATCCCGGGAAAACAGGCCTTAAGGTTAGCAAAATTTCCATCTGATTGCTCAACTACAGCCGTACTCATACCGCATGAAGGAGGAAAAAAGTTTCCAAGTGCCTTGACCTAGCATCTTCTCCAGACTCCAACCAGGTTGTATATCAGCCCGAACCCCGCCAACTCGGAAGCTATGAGCACTCTCGCCCTCATATAGCTCATTGGTCTTCAATCTCTCCTTCAAACGCTTGTTAAAGCCACTAAGACTCAGAACCCCTTTGGTCTGAGTACTTCGGAAGAGTGGACCCCCATCACGTAGATCGATAGGAGGCACAAGCCGGCTATAGCACTCATGCATCTCTTCAACCACCTCCAAGAAGGAGGTCCCATGACCCTGGGGTTCTTGAAGGCAGATTACCCCACATCTCCCTCTTCTTAAGGTCTTTGTATAATCAGGCTGCACGCGCGCAGTTTCTTCATCCACCTTTTCCCCCCTCAAACGCAGACCCTGCCCACCTCGCTGCCAGCTCTCCTACAGGTAGGTCATTATGCAAAAATCACGTAGTTGTTCAGCATAATGATACCCACTTTTGGTCTTACTCTCACGCATACTTTGGCTCAAAATCTGCAATTTTTCGGTAGTCATCGCAGGGGCCTGATTCTCACGAACTCCGATCTTTAGAGCATAATTTCGATACGCATGGTGGTAATCTCGTACCTTACTACTGTTACAAGGATTTTGCAGCCTTTCCCGACCAAGTATGAAAAAGCACCTATTCAAGCAACTCAAACTGGACTCGACTGTGCTACAGGAGGGGAAAGGTTGACCTCTACGGTCAAGGGTGCGACTTCGCATTTTTAACTCAGGAATCCACTGACTCTAAAGAAAGGCTATCACATCAAGAGCCAAGCAGTTGCTGATGTCTCTCCCTACACGGTTCCTAATCAGCCACTCGCCCAATGATTGCATCATTCGTCTTTTTTCTCGCTCTCCGTTTTTTGGTAAGCCATGTTGAACAATTAGCTCTACGGAATCAATCAAACCCTTGGTATAATCTCCTTCAATCCCTTTGGTTTTCTGAGAACTATCGACCTCTTGATTCCCACTAAGTAATCGACTCAACCACCATTTCCTGCACACAAATCAGATTCCATCAGATTAGGTGAATGTAGGCAACTTGGTATGGGTTAGGAGGTGCATGGGGGATACCCCAGGACTCTCCATTTTCTGCGAAGGTACTTCAGTATGTTTGCAATCAATTAATCAGTATCCCTCTGAACTTGATGTTTTTTGTTTGTCAGAATGTTGTTTGCATTATCAATCTCTTTTGTCAGTACTGTACTTTCCCCTTGCAGACCATGATGTTTTAGTACTGAATTGGAACCCCTTTTTTTACCCCTCCAGATCTCTGACTAGAAAAACAGGCCGCATGAACACACATAGAAGGCATAGACCTACCCTCACCATTGGTGACAGTTTTACAGCAGCAGAGCCTCCGTCGTACTTAGGGCAGACCTTTGTCAGATACCGGCGGGTTTAGCAGGTGGGACAACTGCAGTAACTTACCTTGGAGAAGAGGTCAAATCCAATTTTGAGCCGGCCTGTGTTTCTGCATCTGAACTTGAAAGGAAACCAGGTTCATTAGATTGAGCTGGAAGATACCGCAACAACTGTGAGCCGGCCTCTGAAGTAACTCTCGGCTCTTGGATAACTACTTGGCCCATGAGGGCCCCTTTTTCTGCAGCGGTCCATTGGGACTGGACCCCGCATAGGGGAGGCCTACATTGAGCCGTATCGAACCTGCAAAGACTATGCTGAAATTCAGCGTGATATTCTGGCACTTCTGGGCAATATTGGGGATTTATTATTTCTAGCCTGCTTGCCCCAAACGGAAGTGTCCTTTTGTCTTTAGCCTGCTCTTCGATTGCGACTGCGGCGCCGCTCCGTTCTCCGTACCTGCAACACACCACTGGATTACCTTCATCAACGGCGCGACTCCCCACGTGAAAATCCTGGCCCACCCGCCCGTGCCCTCGATGCATGGGGGATACCGCAGGACTCTCCATTTTCTGCGAAGGTACTTCAGTATGTTTGCAATCAATTGATCAGTATCCCTCTGAACTTAATGTTTTTTGTTTGTCAGAATGTTGTTTGCATTATCGATCTTTTTTGTCAGTACTGTACTTTCCCCTTGCAGACCATGATGTTTTAGTACTGAATTGGAACCCCTTCTTTTACCCCTCCAGATCTCTGACTAGAAAAACAGGCCGCATGAACACACTGTGACAGTGAAGCATTATGAGGGGTCATCCCTAATGAAGAAAGTTTGTCATCATTTTCTGCTATTGGAGAAGAGAGTGACTGAACGGTGGCCCCTGACGTCACCACAACTGCCACAGAAGGTGTCTTGGCATTCGTTTCAGGGGGGACCCATGAGCCAGGGGGTTTGGAATCCCAATTCGAATCTCCTTGTTTCTCCCATGTCCAACCCTTTGCCAACCCCGCTTTTGAACCCTCAAAGGCCCGCATCCACTGTTCTCCATAAATTTGTTTTGAAGGGGTCCCGTACTCATCTCTCTGTCACCCTTTGTCGGCTTGTGCCAATGTCAACGTTGGTGGTGGGGCATTTTTGGTGTTGGTGGTTGGGGGGTGAGGGTGGGGGGCACTGGGCCTAGGTGGAATGGAAAGGGCAAGTACCCGCAAACAACATTGGTGTTGGGGCATTTTTGGTTTGGGAGGTTGGGGGGCGGCACACTGGGCCCAAGTGGAATGGAAAGGGGAAGTACCCGTGGTCAGGGAAATTCGCAGCCTGCATACACCTGGAAGCTTTCAACATTCAATTCAACGTCACGTTGGTGTCGGGGCATTTTTTGGTTGGTTAGGGGGGGAGCGGCGCACTGAACCCAGGTGGAATGAAAAAGGGCAAGTACCCACGGTTGGGAAAGTTTGCACCCCATGAGGTTTGAGTTTTATACACCTAGAAGCTTTCAACGTTCGGGGCATTTTTGGTTTTTTGGGGGTGGGGGCACACTGGCCCCAGGTGGAATGGAAAGGGCAAGTACTCACGGTCGGGAAAATTTTAAATGGTGCGTTGGGCCCAAGTCGAAACGGCGCTTGCCTTTGCAACAGGTGTTGTAAATGTGGTCAATTCATATAACCGTAAGGATATTGAAACATATGAATAATGTCGCCTTCATCACTCAAGCGTATACGAACTATGGGCTGCGCACCCTTGCCTTCACGTTAAGTCAATTAAACTAAAGGACCGTGGTCTCGGCCTCCTACGGGCAGCTACCGGTCCTCTACAGGCAACAACTGCCCATTCCCTATGAATTCCTCTCCCTGGCAAATTCACCACCCTTCCAATTGACTTACCGTGAGGCTACGGGTGCGCAGCCCGTAGTTTGTTTGTTGATGTGGTTGGGGAAGGTTAAGGTAGTGATTATGTTGACTTTGTTTGTTGATATGGTTAGGGAAGGTTAAGGTAGTGATTATGCTGAGTTTGTTTGTTGATGTGGTTGGGAAAGGCTAAGGTAGTGATTATGTTGTGTTTGTGTTTCATCATGTTCGCTATACACACCCCTAAGAGTGTGTGCGTGTGGGGTCCCGACTGGTGCTTTATTCACGATGTTCATGGGACGCTGGACCCAGTTTCCAGCAGGTGCCACTCCCCATCAACAGACAGGAGCATTATGTCGTAAGTCCACTATAAGGCGGATGCTCATATCACCTTCTCTAGTGGGCTGAAGCTGAACTGTTTTTGGGGGGAAAAAGTGTGTGTGTGTGTGTGCGTGTCTGCACATGTGTTTGTGAGAGTGAGTGTGTGTGTGTGTGTGTGTGTGTGTGTGTGTGTGTGTGTGTGTGTGTGTGTGTGTGTGTGTGTGTGTGTGTGTGAGTGTGTGTGTGAGAGAGAGAGAGAGAGAAAGAAAGAAAGAGAGAGAGCCCTGCAGCATGCAGCATGTCAGTGGCGGGGAGCACAAGGGAAGGCGCTAACCTCTAAAAAAAAAAGAGGTCATGTTCAATTCGAATACAATGGTTTTTTGTTTTCGAAATTTGAATAGAAACGTACACGTTTTTGACGCGTTGTACTAAAATACAACTCATATGCGGTGTATTCGAAGTGTCCTTCTATTCGAGAAAAGTGGACCCACGTCGTTTCGATTTCAAAATGTCCGTTGCTCATCAGGGTTGCGTTTTATGCCCCTCAGTTCGCAGCCCATCAAGGGTGCGTTGTCGAGCGCATCGGTCCCGTGGGGGGACCCTCCCGGCTGCGTCACGCAGGATTTTGCAGGACTTCTTCACAATGGAGTTTTCACAGCTCCGGCCGAGTGCACCAGCCGCACCTCTCGCGAACCACTACGACATGACAGGGGTCACGCAAGGCACAACTTTACCTCTGTCCAAGGGGTTGTCACCACCCTTGGACAGGCGTATCCCCGCCGAGCTACAGAATCACGTGCGAAAGCTACTCGAATGCAATCGTAGAGGTGGCCCAGCCAAGGGTAGTACGTTGTAGCATAGGGGGTACGCGCGGTCAAACATCTTAAACCACCACTACCTTTCCTAGTGTTGGGAAAAATGGGAATATACGCCACGCCGCATTTTTCGGGGGTCCGACTGAGGGTCGGCCAGAAAACAATGTTTGAGTTTTGCAGGGCCGACCGAAAAGCAAAAAAAAAAAAAAAAAAAACTCCACAATCGAAAGGAAAAGCATCGGGGGAAGCAGTGGAGGAGGTGTGCTCACAGTACTAGCTTCCAAGAATGTATCTGCCCAGAATCATTGCTTGTTTCATTTTTTTATTTTTATTTTTTGACACTTGCAATCGACAGGGCACTCTCACATGTTCCCAAGATTTTGTATCCGTCTGTTTCTGGGTCCACAAAGTTGTTGCTTTTTTATCTTTTTTTTAATATATCCTCCTCTTGTGTTTTGCTCAAGGTTGCAACGCCCTGGGATGGTGTGTCCTCACGCGAACCCAATGCTCTGTATCCAGATGTTTTCACGTTCATAAAGTTGTTGCTTTTTATCGTCTTTTTTTATGTATTCTCCTCCTGTGTTTTGTTGAGGGCTGCAACGCTCATTGGGAGGGCATGTACCCACTGTTTTGTATCCAGTTGCTTTCACGTCCCCACCCTACTTGTTTTTTTTTCCTTTTATTTCGTTTTTTTTTTTTTTATGTTCCATTTCCGTAGAGTACGATAAATAAAATACAATGGGACCCAGGATCGATAAAACTCAGTGCGCAGTGAAATTCACGGTCGGTAAACATAGGATCGGAGGTAGTGGTGGTTTAATCGAACCCGTACGTGAACTGATGCTCTAGGGTTGATCTCCCAAGCGCAACTCTGCACCGGTTGACTAGGGCGGTCCCTCTAACCACGTGGTAAACTTCACAAAAATAAAATCAAACTCTAAACAGAAAACGCGTCTAGTCGCGTATTCATATTTGACCTATAACCTTTTGACAACAAAAAAAACATGTGTGTGTTGCGCGCGAGTCTCCCAATAAATGGCACAGCGTCGTAGGCCTTGTCATACTGACTAGTCATGCATGAATCGGGAAGTGGTCGCAGTGATGACATACCATGTGGTACCCATAATAACCTCGGAAACGAGGCTCCATTATCGGAGGCTTAAAAACAGGTAAAAGGGTTTGACTTTGACAACCGCCACGCGTCTTAAGGGCGTAATTCCTCGACTGTAGACAATCGCAAGTGCGATTGCGATACCTACCCTTTTCTGCACACTGTGAAGAGGAGTGGTAGGCGGGCTTTGACCCTTAGTGGCGACCAAACGCCTCTAACCCTTGGAATAAGGCTCCATCGTCGGAGGTCTGGAAATAGGTAAAAAGATTTGACTTTGACAGTCGTCTTGGACTGCGCATACACTCTGACATTTCCACTACCCTCGACTTGAGAAAAATCTCGAGGGCAGCCCTACATGCGCCCTTGAGCCTGAATGTAATTAAAAAATACTGGACTTCATTGTCATTCCACAACACCCTACAATCCGCCTTGAAAAACCGAGCGGAATATGTGTGGCTCCTGCTACTTCACATGGTGGACCACGCAGGTCCGTTATTGGCCCAGGACAACTGTAGTTGGGGGGCAAAAAGCAAAAAGGACGCTTGCGTACTTTGCAAGGAAATTTGAGGCACCATTAGGTGGTGCCTCCCGGTTCGCGTGGGCGCCCTACAACCGCCCTTCACTTAAGAGGGGAAATTTATTACGGCGGGAACGTTAATCCCTTATCAATCGTGATTAGTGAATCTCAAGGGCGAATTGACTCAGGGGTATAAAACGCACCTCTGACAGACTGCGAATTACCATTTGGACCTGAACGGACGACCGACCAAACTACAAAATTTTGATTCAGGGGTATAAAATGTAACCCTGACGGGCTGCTAACACGCCCACGCCCCCCCCCGTAAAAACCCTACCAATACCGAACAAGGGAGCTGGTTGGCAACATGCGTGACCCAGGGTCGTTGGAACCGAATTCACGACGTCGTGA
This sequence comes from Chara braunii, assembly GCA_003427395.1. Taxonomy (NCBI): domain Eukaryota; kingdom Viridiplantae; phylum Streptophyta; class Charophyceae; order Charales; family Characeae; genus Chara; species Chara braunii. Next base: position 1,204,914 of record BFEA01000220.1, read on the forward strand.
ATGCCACTTGTGTGCCTAACCAAGTGAGCTAGGCCATTTGCTCGGTTAACCAGTCTTCGCTTCTGATTGACTTACGATGAGGGCAAGGGTGCGCAACCTATAGTTTGTTTGTTGATGTGGTTGAGAAAAGGTAATGTAGTGATTATGATGTGTGTATATTTTATCATATTCGCTATATACAACTTGAAGAGTGTGGTGGGGGGGGGTCCTGGTTGGTGTTTTATTCACGATGTTCATGGGACGCTGGACCCATTTTTCAGCAGGTGGCGCTCCCCACCAGTAGACAAGAGAATGTGTATGTGCACATGTGTATGTGTGTGTGTGTGTGTGTGTGTGTGTGTGTGT
>BFEA01000220.1:1225860-1237141 GCA_003427395.1 Chara braunii
GGGGGGCGGAGAGAGGGTGGAGATCAATAGGTACAGTATCTTATCTTTGTTTGCTCTCTCTTTCTCAATCTGTAATTCTGAATCTTGGCGTATTCACACTTGCACTTTTTCGGACAGAATCTTTGCTGTAATTGCGGGCTGATGCATCGTATTGAGTATGCCCTCAGTCGTGGTTCGGTTAGGATATGTTCTATTGGACGTCAGCTTTGACTTCGGCTGACGTTGACTTTGACTTTTTCGCTCCGTCCAATCACCTTTCCTAGAGGTACGGTGTTTCTGAATCACGTCAACCGCCGGGTATTACCTTCGCTGTGATTGATTCATTGATTGGTTGATTGATTGATTGATTGATTGATTGATTGAGCGAGCGCCCTAGAGGTACGGTATTTCTGAATCACGTCAACCGCCGGGTACTTGATTGTACGTTTGTTAGTGCACGGGTTTGATTGATTGCCTTTGCTGCTGATTGATTACCTTTGCTGTGATTGATTGTTTGTTTGCTTGTTTGATTGATTGCTTGATCGATTGTTTGTTTGCTGTTGACTGATTACCTTTGCCGTGAATGATTGATTGTTTGTTTTTGTTTGTTTGCTGTTGATTGATTTCCTTTGCTGTGAATGATTGTTTGATTGATTGATTGATTGAGCGAGCGCCTACGCGGTATGAAATCGCATGTGATTCGCATGTGATTGATTGATTGATTGAGCGAGCGCCCACGCGGTATGAAATCGTATGGTGATTGATCGATTGTTTGCTGATAAAGTTCAGGTCCCACCCAATTTTATGAAATCGTATGTGATTGGTTGATTGATTGATTGATGACAATTTTTCAGGTCAGACAAAATTTTCTGAGCCGGCGAAGGTCCGGATACCGAGCTCGGTGGTTCGATAACCACACTAGATCGATCGGAGGGCCAAAAAGGCGGGGGGAGTAATTTCCGTACGCCCTAAACGGTACCATAACCCTAGATGCATCTAACTGCATTTACGCACACATTCCGTCAGCTTTGTATTTTATTTCGATTCTGTCTACATGTGCTATATCTTACCCTATGCAAAAAGAAGTTGTGAAGTCAATTTACAACGGTAGTCTAATCAAAGTCGTGCAGCTTGGCTTCAAACGAAATGCAGTGCTTACTACCGTAGTCCGGGCAAGAGAAGGTTGTCTCCTTCGGGATATCCGTTAAAAGGATTGGGACAATAGAGAGAGAAAAGATCAGTAGCATGGCCCCTGCACAAGGATGACACTCTTTAATCGAGAAATGGTGCAAAAGTTTTATTACTTTATTATTAAAAAAAGAAAATCTGTTGTTGTTAGTAAGGGGGGGTGCACGTCTTTCGATTGAATTGTTGCGTGAGGCTTGTGTGTATATATATGTATATGGAGTTAGACAAACTGTCGAAAATCAAAATTGTGGTTCGATTTATTTATTTATTTTATTTTATTTTTTTTTGTAATTGAGGGGGAGGGGTTCTTTTTCGGGGTAACGGGACGCATCTGGTTCGACTTGCATTAGTGGTTTTGAGTTGGAGTTTTTCTTCAGGAGCGCTGTCGTGTTGGCGGCGGGCGCATCTTGTCTTATTCTTTATTATTATTATTATGATTATTATATTATTATTATGATTATATTATTATTATTATCATTATTATGTTTTATTATTATTATTATATTGTTATTTTATTATTATTATTATATTGTTATTTTATTATTATTATTATTATTATTATTATTATTATTATTTTTAATTAGGTTTCGGGAGCGCGTTAAGTGTGTGTGCCTAAGGGGGGAAAATAAAAAGTGTATGCTCTCGCGACCCTAAGGAGTTCGCCCCCCCCCTTTTTTTTTTTTTTTTTGTTGTTGTTGTTGTTGTGACCCTCCCGGCAAGACCGACGTAAACGCGTAGGACTTTTTTTTTTTTTTTGCAGCTTTTTTTTTTCTTTTTTACGTTTCATCGAAAGGTTATATTTGCCAATCAGCGACTTCTCTTTCTTTTTTTTCTTTTTTTTTTGTGGTTCGTTGGAACAGTCTGGTCTGAAAGTTGTGACCGTGACTCACCTGTCAGGGTCTTGCCGTTACAGGACAACGGCATCCTGGGGCTTTTTCCATCCGTCTCTGTGCAGCAATCACAGCCGTCGAAATCGACCACATGACTGACTGACGATTTACAAGTGGGAAAATTGAACGGAGGGACGGTCAATCTGTTGTTTTACTGCGAATTAGTGAATAATTATTATGGGAGAATGACCGAGGGAGGCCGGGCCTGCGAGCGGACGGAGGAAAGATATCTATTGCGGAATAAGGGCCACATCCCACTAGCCCCTATTGTTAATTTCTGACCGTTGATCTTCGTAATTGAAGGTGAAAAATGAACAATCGAGGGTAGTGGGGGGATCTGAGACCCTAAGGGGTGTATTCCCAGGGCGAAGAAATGGCGGCCGATGGGCGGGGAAGAGATCGGTTGTGATTCTAGGGTTTGCCGCCCAATGAGTGCGGCACGATGATGTGTAATGATGTGTGGCGATGTGTGCGACGATGTGGGACGTTGTGCGACGAGGTGGGACGAGCGACGAGGTGGGACGATATGTAAATGTGTCGCACAGTGCGGTGTGGTGTGTAGTAAGCGCACCGTGCTGTGACCGTGTCGAGGGGTGAAAGAGGTTGCGTCACAGTGTGTGACGATGTGGGAATTTGTCGATATGGGTGTTTGTTAGTCCAAACGATTGGTGCTTTCCATTGATCGGCTGGGGGTCAGGGACTCTAGGCCGTGTTGTGTGACGATGTCTGGGTGCGTCACAGTGTGTGACGATGTGGGAATTTGTCGATGGGTGTTTGTAAGTCCAAGCGATTGTTGCTTTCCATGGATCGGCTGCGGGTGAGGGATTCTGGGTATGGGCCGTGTGCTGTGCGACGATGTGTGACGATATGAGACGATTTGCTCAACTGTACTAGACGTCTTTGTGCCAATCTGCGAGCAGAGGCGATGGGTACGTGAAGGTGGGTCCTGCGGTGTGCTTGGCGATGTGGCTGGGCGGAGGGTTCAACTTCCCTCCACCTATCACATGTCGTTATGTACCCCAGAGGGGAGGGGGGGGGGGGGGGGGTTGGGGTCTTTCGAGCGGCAGGATCCGGCGGAGGGGATATGAATGAAAGTAAACCGATTGGTTATGTTGAGTGGAACCGCTTTTTTTTTTTTTTTTTGGTTAATATTGCCCAATGGACCACGGATCATATATCAAACTGATCAGAACAGATCCTGCACTTGAATCTTATAGCCAAAGGCTGAGAAAGGTATAGATCCGTGTTTTGTGGGAAGAGTGGGAGCGTGGCCGCGTTTGACTATATAGCTTCGGGTTCATTAGGATTTTGAAACTAAGTTATTTAGAGACATGGGCGTGGTTCCAATCCAACGGATATTGAAGAAAGCAAGATGGCTCGAGAGTGCCTTACTGTCTTCTCCCGAACATAACGCACCCTGAAAATGAACGTATACAAGGTACATTTACGGCCCCATACAGTCAAAATGAGGGTGCGTTGTGTTTGGTGGAAGATGGTAGCATTCTACCACGTTTGCCAGGAAGAGTGTGCTGGACTTAGAGAACCATACTTAGTGTGGTCGACTACCGTCTTCCCGCGAATAGAAGCATCGTTCTGTACGGTCATTGTGGCTGTATCTAGGCTGGAAGTTGCCCCAAATTCAGTTATAGTGACCGTGCATTCTAGTGTGGCGATAGGAGAGTGGTGGTGTGGTTTGCTGGTAGGAAAAACTTTTGCGTCAGGGTTGGAGCGAGGTTTTAGTACTTTCCCCCGTTTTCCCCCGAATTGAACGTACGGTCGTTGTACCTGTATTTGGGGCAACTTTCAGTCTATATACAGCGATATTGACCTTATGTTCTATTGGGGAGAAACGGGTCTGTGCAAATGGGAGGCAAGCTCACGATCGCTGTATCTCGTGCAAAAGTCGTCTTGAATGTCACTACGCTCATGCGTTTTGAGGGCAAGCCTCCAGTCGGCTTTCCTGATCGCTTGTACCTGACTTACCTTATAGGCACTACCAAGGCAAGGCATACTCACACTATCACTTTTCTACATGTATGGGACTGCAATCGTGGTCAAACACGGATGCATCTGACTGCAATCACATCCACAGCAGAGTCGAAAAGGTCCTATATGCCCTCAGATTACTATCCGGAAAAACTCTGCATCGTCGCGAGTTTATGCTCTTATTGTCATATTGGTTGGGTGCTCTTCTCGCTGTCTCCCTGTAGTAGTGCTCACCGTGATACAGTTTCTGATCGTGGGATCGAACCCTCCCTGCGACTACGTGTGATGATTGACTGGAACGGATATGGCGGTTGATTGCAGCTTTTTGTGTTGCATAAAGGTAGAAATACTATTGAATTCACTTATGCGATCCCCCTAAGTGGTCACCAATCGATCAACAACTGCAGAGTCCGAAGTGCATACTGTCTCAGTGGTCTATTCTTTTGCTGAGAAAAGGCATATTGGGGGAATCTGACGAACTAATTAAATCTCATCCTGATAAGGAAAACCTCTGTGCGAGATGACTTTGCGAGAACATATGTTTGTGGACGCCTGTGCGTAAATGCCCGCACGTCCACCTGCACCTGAGACCCTGCACGTCAGCCTGCACGTGCAGGTGTTTGCTTTGTCCCTTAACCAAGTGGGTATGTGCGATCTTTTCCGTCAAACATTCTTTAGTATGTACATGGCTGCTTGTCGGCCTGATCTTAACCTAATCAGCCTTCTTTTTGTTTGGCTGATTTTATATCTATCTGGTGATTCAGTCAGCTTTTATATATGATGATAATTTTGCATGATTCTGCCTGATTCTATATATGCTGCGCCCTTCGTGGACGTATTCTTATTCTCTGGGGGTTGGTCACGACTCTGGCCAGCCGAAAGAAACCAGTTTTCTGGTGACCAACCTTCAACGTGCTGATCTGCAGTCTCTGTAGTCGAATCTGATGATTCTGCATGATTCTATATCTGATGATCTTGTCTGCTTCTATATCTGATACGTCTGCCTGGTTCTACACCTGATGATTCTGCACGATTCTAGATCTTATGAGTCTGTCTGGTTCTATATCTGATGGTCCCGCCTTATTCTATATCTGATGATTCTGTATGTGGATGGGCCGCAAAAAGGACGGCCGTTTATGTTCTCTTTCTCTTCTCCTGCTCTTCTCCTTGTCATCTTCCTCACACCCGGGATATAATTACCTCCTACCATCTTACCCCGAACACCATGCCCCCTCATCATTACTATACTGGACAGGAAAGGGTAGCTTGCATTCATCCATGATGACGGTGGCACAGTGCACGCTTTGTCCGTCAGGACCCTTTTGTTCTGTCTGCGGAGATTCTTCTCCTCGTCTCTGTGGTCTCGTGTTAGTATAATTGAGGCTTTTTCTTTCTCAGCAAGGACGTACATGCAATATGCATTTCCCCGCAACGGGAGCTGGCAAATCGGATTGCAGCTCCCCTGGTATGCAGGCGTTACTTGTTCCGTAGAACGGGCATGGGCGCATGTAGTCTCTGTGCTGACATGTGCCTGTTGCTCATGCTGCTTGTGAAGTCATGTCGGAAAGTGCGTTTCTCAGATCGGTTCAAGGAACTCCGCTTAGGGAATGCCAATGCCAATCTCAGTGTTGAACCCTTGAATGCAGTCGTTGGCATCTCAGGGGGTGGAAGGAGGGATCTCTCATGTAGGAATACGCATTGTGCGTCGTTCAATAGCACGTCCTGTTTGCTGTAGAGGGCAAAACATTTCGTGTTCCCCTGTGATGCACCTTTTGCTTGATCATTCTCGTCTCTGTCCGACATGCCCTATGTTGGGCGTTCTTCTCCTGAAGTCTTGATGAACGTACGTGAGTGTTGTTTCTGGGTAGATGCAGTTATAATGACCAGGTGTCGTGTTCGGGGGAAGAAGGTAGCTGCTTTGATGGCGTTATTGTTTCCTGTTCTTGTGGTGAACGCTGTTTCGAGAATTCTCTTGTCTGAGTGTCTGGATGGGGGTAGAACAAGGGGTCCTGCTATAAATGTAGAGCGGCGTTCTACCTCCACGCTACCCCCGCTTTACCCCCAGTTCAACAGGGGTAAAGCGGCTTCTGCTGGTTAACGCCAAAGGCCATGGTGCGGTGTCAACTGGGTTCTGGTGGCATGGGGGGTTGCAGTGGGTAGTCGGGAACCCCTGTGCCACCATTTTTTCCTTTTGGGAATTCATTTTGAAAAGATAAGAATTAAAAGAACCCATGGGGGTCCCCAAAAGGGCGGGCCCACCGCGGGTGTTTCCTTGGTGTTGGGCCCTGCCAGCGGGGCACTTCCATGCTGCCTCACCCGCTGGCGGGCAACTCACAGACAGAGAGAGAGAGAGAGAGAGAGAGGCCACATGGCAGTGTTCCGCCCGCTCCTTTCGTGGGTCCGACGGCTAGAGGGAACTGCTCCGGCTGTTTCCTTGGTATTGGGCCCTGCCAGTGGGGTGCGTCCATTCTGCCTCACCCACTGGCGGGCAACTTGCACACACACAGAGAGAGAAAGAGAACACACACACAGAGAGAGAGAGAGAGAGAGAGAGAGAGAGAGAGAGAGAGAGAGAGAGAGAGAGAGAGAGAGGCCACATGGCAGTGTTCCGCCCGCTCCTTTCGTGGCTCCGACGGCTAGAGGGAACTGCCCCGGCTGTTTCCTTGGTGTTGGGCCCTGCCAGTGGGGTGCTTCCATTCTGCCTCACCCACTGGCGGGCAACTCACACACACAGAGAGAGAGAAAGAGAACACAGAGAGAGAGAGAGAGAGAGAGAGAGAGAGAGAGAGAGAGAGAGAGAGAGAGAGGCCACGTCTCAGCATTCTGAACGCAGAGAGAGAGAGAGAGGGGCCACATGGCAGCATTCCACGTGCTGTGAGTTAGACACACACACGCTCAAACACACATCCACACACCCACATGGTCTCTCACCCTCTCTCTCTTCACCCACTGGCGGGCAACTCACACACAGAGAGAGAGAGAGAGAGAGAGAGGGAGGCCACGCCTCAGCATTCTGTACTCTACAACCCATATTTATTTTCTGTGCTCTACGTTACCCCCCCGCCCATTTATGCATCACGTTGGGTGCGTGGCTCGTGGCATCCTCAACCCTGCGCGCCCCATGCACTTTTGGGAAAATGGCGTGAAAGCTGTTTTTCCCAGTAGAATGGGGTTAGAACGGGGGCCGGGGGGGGTAGAGCGGCGTTCGACGCCCGTCGAACCCCTCTCTACCCGCTGTAGTCTGTTGTTGCGTAGGTACGCAAGTGGCATTCAGGCCGTTGAACGCCGCTCTACCCAGCCCACCCCGGTCTTGTTGGTCAGGTAGGCATTGAGGAGGTCATGGGTTCAATCCCCACTGACCACCTGCGGCTTTCTTGTTGCTGACCAATTGAGATAGTTGGCTTGCTCCCCTTGCCTGGTATTGGTAGTGTCTTTAGCCATCAGGGGTGTGCATTTGTGTGTGTGGCTTGTCTGTGGTATGTGGGGGGGTGCCGGCCATAGACACTGCTGTTACTCGAGGGGGGCGGCTCTGTCTTTGCGTTAGCCGTCCCCCGTCCCCCCCCAAGCGGCCCAACCCAACTAGCTGACCAGCTCCGATTAGAGGGGGGGGGCAACATGCATCCCCTTGATTTTGTGAGGTAGCTATGCTTGCGGAGGTCCCCTGTATAGGCTTAGGAGTAGTGGTAGGTAGGTAGTGAAAGGTGAAATTGCAAGAAGAATATAGCTTAGTTAAGAAAACAATAAAAAATCTCTCTTGTTGTGGGGAATGCAGTTTTGGAAATTGTCTTACCCTGTGATACACATATCAAACTGTCTGCTCTCTGTCTTTGCTGGCAAGGCCAGAGGTCTGGCTGTGGAGGACTTTCCTCACTGAATCTGGTTGGTCAAATCCAGTCGAGATAGCCTGAGCACAAGTGTGCTCAAAGTTCTTTGGGCTGTGGTTTTGTGTGCAAGCTCCAACTTTTAGCGAACGGATTGGTTGGGTAATTATGTTCAATCATGCGTGCGTAGGGGAAGCCTTACACACAGCTTATAGCACATACAGCAAGGTCACACGGCTCAGCGAGGTCATGGGCTTCTTTCTCGCACTCTTGCTCTCTTACTCTCTCTCTCTCTCTCTCTCTCTGTGACACAGACAGACAAACCCGGTTGCTATAAAAGGGGAAGCCTTACACATAGCTTATAGCACATACTGCAAGGTCACACGGTTCAGCGAGGTCATTGGCATCTTTCTTGCTCTATTGCTCTATTGCTCTCTTAGTCTCTCTCTCTGTGACACAGACAGACATACCGAGCACAGCAAGGTGACATGGTTCAGAGACAGACACACCCAGCACAGCGAGGTCACACGGTTCAACGATGTCATTGGCTTCTTTCTCGCCCTCTTCCTCTCTCGCTCCCTCCTCTCTTTGATGCAGACAGACACAACCACGTGTACACTTAAACCAGACACATTGTGCATCGCCCAGGTGCAGGTGAACTGGCCGATTGTTGAGATGGATAAATTTCGTTCTGATTGCCATGCGTTCCAGCCAGTTGCATGTGAACTCTCTCTTCCTCCGTACTTACTGTCTCTTTCCTTCAGCTCTGTGCCCTCTCTCACACCATTCCTCTGCACTGGGCGCCCAAAGTGATGTCAAGGCATGTTCATTGATCTTTTTGTCACCTAGCGCGGATTATGCTCAGGGCTCTGCGGGTTAGGTTACAGTCTTAGTTACAGTTGAGCATTCACCACTGGCCCACTCTTGTTCGCACCCTGTTCTTTGTAAACGGGTCTGTGGCTCAGCAATGCATGGAGGCCTGCTTGTCATTCCCACTGTTTATATGGTCGTGCCTTCTTGGTTTGCAGGGTTATCTCGTGTTCGAAGTGCCCCTCACTTTGGAAGCATGCAGAGTTTGCGACATATTTAACTGTGGCACCAGGTTGTCAAGGTCTCGTTCAAATTCCAGGTCTCAGATTTCGAAGCTAGCTCTTCATGGCTGTTGGATGAGCTAGCTTATTCTATGCTGAAAGAGTCATTATCATGCATCTGTGGCTCAGTTCTTCTACGTGTTAGTACTCGACGATAACGTGGAGAAGTTGAAAATATGTTATACATGAAGCAGTTTGTTGTACGGTTACTTAACTTATGACAAAAACCTACCGCTTCAACGTGATGAGTCACTCCGCATTTGAACTAGTAGAGTGACGGCACTTGCTTATTGAATGCGCAGGATTTGACTTTTCCCAATGTTTTTGTCCGTATTTGAAGGCTTCAAATCCTCGTAGAGGTTGGAGGAGGAGCTGATAAGACTTGTGAGAAAAGCCTGCCTGCAGGTTGGTTTGATCAGTGAAATAAGAGTTGCCTCCATGTTCTCAAGTGAAGGTGCTCCTATGTTGTTGAGTGAGAGCTATTTTCCGAGGGAAGCTGCACTTTCTAGAATCCGTTTCTTTTCTGGTATTGTTGTTTCTTCTCGTGCCTTCAGATACGCCTTTGAAACTTGGGGCAATGGGTTTGGAGACGCACAAATGTTTACGAGCTCTCTTTTCCTTGCCTGTCTGGTTGTCTGTTTTGATGGATGTTTGCAGATGATCCAGCGAAGAACCGGAGCGCAGAAGGTGATCCATATTGCACGATATTTGTCGGCAGGCTGTCACCACACACAACAGAGAAAACGCTTCATGAGGTCAGTTATGTTTGCAGCTAATCTTAAGTTAGCAAGCTGCTTGGGTTTTGTTAGTCCTGAATGCTGAGTTTGTTACATAGGCTCCTCCGCACAGGAAAAACAGAAGGGGAATCTCTCAGCTGTTTTTCACCTTTTCAAAGTCTGGAATCTCTTTCGATGTGTTGTTGATAGAGTTCTAAATTTGGACCCCTTTCTATATTCTATAGCTTGCCGTCTATGAACCTCCCTTGCTATCCTTCGACCTCCTTTGACCTCCTCTACTGCACATGTTGCCATTGCTGGATCTCCTTGTGTCGATTTGGTGAACCTCATGTGATGAACTTCACCTATACCTTTCCGAAACCTACTTGCTAGTCGGTCATTTAAACATCTGCTTCCAGTTCTCCCTCATGGATTCCCATAACTCCAGAACTCAATATCAGTGAATCATGTGGAATCCTGCGGAGAGCTGTTGCAGTGCGAGGGTGGAGATAGGGATTGAAGCCCCCAAGGCCTGCAAAGGGGGGGAGTCATTACTAAGGGGAGTTTCTGAAGTGTGAGGAAGGCAGCGACTGGGTACCAATGGGAGTCTCCTGGTTGCCGGCTGGGGGCCACCCCCCGGGGGAGGGCTGGGGGGGGTTAGGACTTGAGACTCGTGCCCATCCCTACACTACGAAAATCGCTAAGGTAACAACTCTGAAATCTGGGCCGTCGTCGGTCCTTACCGGTCCACGGCCCAGATCGACTAATCATGTAACAAATCTGCGATCTGGGCCGTCGGGTCCTACCAGACCGACGGCCTGGATAGATGCGGTCTTAAGATCTTAGTACCGCGCCGAGATCCAGGCCGTCCGTCCGGATCGACGGCTCAGATAGACGCGCCGCGGAGTGCCGTGGGGTACTACCGGTCAAGTGCCGTCCGGTGCTACCGGAGTCGAGGGCGCTTCACGACGGCAGGCCAACGCAGTGCCGCGCGTTTTTACTGTTTCAAAGGGCCGTCTCAGTCCGCGACGGTGCTGTGGGTGCCCCAGGCTGTCGTGAAGCATCAGTGCGAAGCGCCTAGGCCAACTTTTGCCGATGTCGCGTGCAGTTTTACTTCGCCCCTCTAGCGCATACGTCGTGAAGCACCCTGCGCGGTGTCATGAAGCCCTGAGCTCTCTCTCTCTCTCTCTCTCTCTCTCTCTCTCTCAGAGACACGTTTCTCAGGGCTATCGCTGCTAACTCTGGGCGATGTGGTGAGCCCTTATCCATCAGTCAAATGCATCCTGGGCAGACTGTCGGGGTTCAACCTCCTGATGAGTCAGTGAAAGTCCGACGAAACAGTCTGGCACAGTCATGCTTTTTTTGAGGCTCTGTTGCGGACACACTCACACACACTCTTTCTCTCTCTTACACACACGGATACACCCTCTCTCTGTCTCTCTCTCTGCTGTGGTCGGCCATGGATGTGCTGGGACCAGTGATCTGTGGACTGTGGTTGGCCGGGAGCTGTGGTGGGCCCTGTGATTGGTATGCGTTGGAGGATTGTGGACGCCTGAACGCCGCTCCAAGATGGGAGACTCAGGTCAGTAGCATTGCCCCCCCAAGAACCT
>BFEA01000220.1:1248196-1268014 GCA_003427395.1 Chara braunii
AGAGAGAGAGAGAGAGAGAGAGAGAGAGAGAGAGAGAGAGAGAGAGAGAGAGAGAGAGAGAGAGAGAGAGAGAGAGAGAAGCCCCAAACTAACTACCCCGTCCCCCGAAACGACGATGACGATCAAGTGTCTGCCACACTCTGCTCCTCTGCTGCACAGCGGCGAGTGTAGTATCTGTTCCGATCAGTTTGAAAAATGGCGCACGCACGTGCGCGCACACCAGAGAGAGAGAGAGAGAGACACCCCAAACTAATTAACTATTCCGCCCCCGCAAACGACAATGACGATCAAGTGTAGTATCTGTTCCGATCAGTTTGATATCTGACCCGTGGACCATCGGGAGATCTTTGTTTAAAAAAAAAAAAGACAACGGAAAAACAGCGCGCAGCAGAGCGAGCGAGCAAGCGAGAGAGAGAGAGAGAGAGAGAGAGAGAGAGACCCCAAAGTAACTACCTGGCTCATTCCCCACGACTTCTCTGCCCCTGAAGCCCTCCTCCGTGCTCTTCCCCCGCGTCTTCACTCTTACTGCTCCTCCGCCACACCTCCACAGCTTGGGGAAAAAAGGATGTGCCTCCCTGCCGGTCTTTCTCTATGTGTCTGGCGCCAAGCTTGCCCAGGAAGGTACATGAGGCCAACGGGGATTGAACCCAAGACCTCATGAATTCCACTTGCGTGCCATACCAAGGTACGCCCCTGAATTTCAGTCTAGAGTCGGGTAAGACAGTAGGGGTAGACATATGTTACATGCAGCGCATGCACACACGGGCCATTTTGCAGGCCCGACGGCCATTTTACAGGCCTGCGTTCGTTCAGGCTAAAAGCCTGAACTTCAGGCCGAAAGCCTGAATTTCAGGCCGAAAGCCTGAAATCCAGGGCTTACAGGCCCCCTGTCGGCTCAGCCCGAAAGCCTGAAGTTCAGGGCCTATCCCTGGTCGTTTCAGACTAAAAACGGCAACAGCCTTTTTAGCCTGAAACGAAGGGCCATTTTCGGTCGTTCATCAGAACGACCGGCCCTGAAACTCAGGCACCGAACCAGGATTTCGGGAACAGACTATTAATAGTCTGTTTCCCACGCCAGCCTCAAGCAGGCTGCTGCACGCCAGCCCCTGGCACATTTCGGCATTGGCAAGAGCTGCCTCCTCGGCCTGACTGGCCTCCAGTAGTCAGGAGGCAGTCCGAGGTAGTACATAGGACTTCCCAGGCACTTCCGAGGCAGGCAGTCGGCAGTTGTAGTCTTCAGGATTCGGGAGCAGCACTCTGGAGGGAGTGCTGCGTAGTAGTAGTTGTAGCGTTAGCTAGTAGTCTTCAGCGCTGGGGGCAGTAGGTAGCTAGGTAGTACTAGAGAGAGAGAGAGAGAGCTTGGGCGGAGGCCTGCAGCGCCGTTGCTCCAGCTTCGTCTTCGAGGTACCTGCAGCACAGCGCCAACACCACAGGTTAGTATCTGGTTCGTAACAGAGAGAGAAAGAGAGTTCTTCTTCTTCTTCTTCTCAGTTCACCATCTCTTCTCTCCCTCTCACTTCTGACCTCACTGCATCTGCAGACTATGAGAGAAGAGATACAGAGCTTGGTGACATTTGATCCAGACTCGACTTTCGGGGGTTCAGACATGGCAACGAGGGACTATTTGGGATTGGTGACCAAGACTTGGTGTTAACGACATTCCCATCTTCCTCCCTCCTTTCGTCTGATCCTTATCTCACTCTGTGTATGTCTGGACCTGGCGCTTTCTTCTTGTGTACAGCGCCAGGCTCCTTCACACTTGTGATGGATACAATGCATGTTTAGTCTGAGTTCAAACATTGATTGGGCTAGTTAGTAGTACTCTAGCGTTCTGCTTCGTTACTCTGAACTACGTGAATGAGGTCAGTCCTGTCAGGTCAGTCTTTGTATCAAAGTCTTCCCTGCGCTATTCAGCACCTTTTGTATGTATGAGAATGCACATTGTCTGTCGAGATTCTACTCGCACTGTATTGTCCATTCAGTCCTTTTCATCACACTGCAGTTCCTCGGTGATTACGTACATTGCATATCTGTGCATGTAACACATAGCATGCCAGCTGTTGCAGAACCTTCCCAACTAGCAGGAGGTGCTGCACACACATTGCCATAGCTGTTAGGGCACAACCCCCCACGGGACCATGAGTCTAAAAACATCCCCGACCACCACCCCAAAACCCACTAACCCACCGCCCCGACTCATTTCTCCCATTTCCCCCTCAATCCCTTGCCAGCAAAGCCGCAACAGGTACCCTTGTGGAAATACAGGGCAGCAAAGCTAAAGGCAGTGAGGCAAAGGGCGGCGAGCCAGCAGGGCGTTGGATGACAAGCAGCAGCAAGGCATACCTAAACTGTAGGGCACAGGGGAGGCGGGTGGGGCGACAAACAGGACAAGGCAGCAAGGGAAAAAGCACAGACTTAGAGTACCATGAAAAACGACCCCGCAACAAAACAACAAAGAGCCAAATGATTTCAAATAAAAATAAATAAAATGAAACTGATGACGATAAATTGTCGCGTTGGACTTGCATCGACTCATCAGGAGGCTGAACCCTCGACCATCTCTGGAATCCACGCTGGTGCTTTGAGCCATGAACCCTTTGAAAACGCGTTGAAAGCGATGGGACTGTACCACCAGCAGTAGAGCAACAACGCAGCGAGGCACAAGGCAGTGCTGACAAAGAAGCCAAACTACAAGGCAAACAGGTACGCTCAATGGAAGGACTAGGAAAGTCAAGCAGGTGGCAGCGAAGCACAAAGCAGAACTAAGAAAGCAGCCAAACTACACAAGACAAGCGTATTGCATGGAAAGACGAGCCATACGGATGGGCAGCAAGGCAAAAGCGCAGCAAAGCACAAGGCAAGACCAACGAAGCAGCAAAACTACACGGCAAACAGACCAGCTGCAAGGGAAGACATGGGAAGCAGGATGGGCAGCAAGGCAGCGGAAGACCGCAGACAAGGCAGTCCACATATCCAACATGGATGAAAGTAATCCATCACCTACTCACACCACAAGGGAACCCCACGAACGCTTGTCATCGACTATAGACCATATGCACCATAGACATCATGAGCAGAGCTCCCCTCGAATAGTGTTACAGGCACTGCAAACACACTGCCACCACAGTTGAGCACTTGTTAGAGGTGCTCAATTAGGCACACAGAAGTACTTGAAAAAAAAAGGGAAACGAATGCAAAAGAACAGGGAGAAAGGTATGCAAAAAAAACGGAGGAGAGACGAGAACTGATTGTGTACTTGTGTGTGTGTGTGTGTGCATCTGCACATGAAGATTTTTTAGCAGCAGTATCTTTCATCAGGGACCGTTGAACCTTCTCTTCTAATCAACCTCTTCTAATCAACCTTCTTGGTTGCGTCTTCTCTCCAAGGCCGTGCTGACACTGATATTCCAACAATGCTGCGATCTCAGCCTGGTGTTGACCCGTACTTTTTCTTGCTAGGGTGCTGCTGTCCTCTTTGCCACCATGAGTGGTAATACTGTTAGTGACCACTCAATTTCCTAGATAGGCTTATCTGGTGGTTTTCTGGGGACCTCGGGTGGGGGCCGTGGCAATAATGCAGAGGGCAAATAATGTGATGGTTGATGGCTATCCAATCTTGGTGGACTACACCCGACAGCGCTTGATGCCCAATTGGATGCCTCGGCGTTTCGGTGAGTGCTTCACAAGCATCATGTACCTCCCTCCCTCTCTCCCACATTTCCTCGGATCTTCCCTCCCCCCCCCCCCCCCCCCCCCCCCCCCCCTCTGCTGCCCGCCCCCTCTCTCCCCCATCTCCCTCTCTTCCCCTACCCCTATCCCTGCTTCCTCTTTCTCGTTGTCTCTCTTGGGGTTCTTCCTCTTGCCCTTAAAAGAACGCGAGGAGTCGCTGTGTGTGGGAGACGAGCAGGTGACCGTCCGGTACTCCTCATCGACCCTAACCTTCTCTGCACATGATATCTATGGACTCTGAAAGAGTTTGAAGTCGTTGCTTTGTGATGGGACTCTAATCAGTTTGTGACAAGTCCGCAAGTATAGTGAACCTCCTCTGAGGAATGATGGAATGTATTGCCCGTGCAAAGCGCAGTTTGAAATGGATGCCAATTTGAGTCCCGTCTTTTTTTGCTGTGGATGCAGTATGTTGTAAATGAAAGCTGAATTTACCAGAGTTTGGGGTAAGACCCATTCATTTGCATCTGATTTTTCATTTCATCAGAGGGGGCAGGGTGGAGAGGTTCCCCATTCATCTGCGTTGAATGGTGGACAGTTCACACTGGCCGCTCAAAGCGATTCACTTCTATCTGGCACAACTTCCGCCCCACAAGCAGTCCCAGGTGTGGTGAACTGTCCGGGGAGGTATTCATCCGAAGGGGTCATTGAAGTAATAAGATTGAAAAGCAAGCCTCATTGCAAATTCACTTTGAAGACCAACGAACTCGTGCAAGGGAAGCGGAAATAGGTGGGCAAATGACTGCAGTTTACATCGGCGTTCTCCAGCACACCAGCTGCCTCCATGGCTCTACGCAAAGCTTGCAGTTTCTACATCAGCCCACCGTTGCTTTCATGATCTCAGTGATGCGCACAGCATTACGGATATCTGCCCTAGTCAGTCACTCTGTTGTCAATCCATTCACAGAAATAAGAATTCATCAAATGATCACAAGAGCATGGCATTCTGAAACCGCAATGCACCGAATCAGCACCTCAGCAAGAAAGAGTGAGAGATTCAGGAAGGAGGAGAAGGGGTATTTGTCATGTCTTCGAAGACGAGGAGAATCAACTCAACTCCAGTGAACAAGGTACGCCAGCCGTGTGTGTTCCTCCTGAGACTCTGAACAGACGCTTCAGTGTTGAGGGAACAGGCCATTTGCCAGTACTTTGTCAAGCTGTTTCATGATCAGTTTCCATGCCCAGAAGCTGGGTAACAACGCGAGAGTTGGTTGCTGAACGAGAGGGGGAAAGTCACGAAAGTGTCATCTTCGTTTCATCATTCGACAAGTTTTCAGGTAAAGAAATCGTGAGTGGGAGGTTTGCGAAGGCAAAGGGGTATTATGGAACAAGAAGATAACAACAGGGTGGTGCAGCTGCTGTGGGTGCTGGAACTAATCCCTGTACTGCGTGTCCATGCCGAATTCCAGGATCCGGACGTGTTCCTTGGTTTGGATTTGCAGGGCAGCTCAATCGCCATACAACTGCACCTGCCCATGCCCACTTTTCTCCTCCTCCTGGCTCCAGGGGGGCAGTGTCATGAAGTTCGTGGTTCCTCGTTCTCCTTTTTCCTTTTTTCGTCATGGTCGGTGTCGTCATTTCTGTCTTTCAGATCAACCCCTGTTTTACTTGACAGCTCTACCATCAATGGCCGACAAGCAGGCATCCATGATGGTGACACCCGGTGGAGAGTGGGGGTTGAGTGGGAGGGGAGGGAGGAAGAACTACTGAGAAGACTAAAGGGAAGAGAGATTAGATCTCGCTGTTGTATTCGACATCACCAGTCATCTTCTCAGGACAGCATGGTCTATCCATGATGCGATATGCACAGCCTATCAGAGAGCGCCATGAACTATAGCCACCCTTCATCAGTCGTTCTGGAAGGCTGACTGTCATATTTGTCAGGCTTGGGGCAGGCAGAGGCTCTGAGCACAGGTTCCGTGGTCATGGTGGCTGGCAATTTGATATTCCTTACAGGGGGTGGCCTTGGCGGCAAGAAGGAATCTGGACAACTGAGATTTGGCGGTCGGGACCGGCCATTTCGCGCTCCCCTGTGAGTGAGCTCCCCTATCCCTGCATGTATCGAGCCTTTTCTTCATTCCATCATCTCCCTCTCTGTCCCTGTACCTCTTGAAAGATACCGACATCAAGAGCCCTTTCTTCATTCCATCGTCTCTCCCTATCCATTCACCTCTTGAAAGACACCGATATCAAGAGCCCTTTCTCGGATTTTCTCCATCCCGTCATCTCCCTCCCTATTGCTGCACCTCTTGAAAGATACCCATATCAAGAGCCCTTTCTCCATTCCGTCGTCTGCCTCTGTTCATAGTAAGCACAGAGTTCTCTCTCTATTCCTTTGTCCAGTAAAGGACTCGCTTCGTCTTTCTGATGCTAACATTCGTATGCCTTTTTCTCGCAGCGTGATTTGTCCCTGAGCCACCGTGACTCAGTATTCTGCTGTCCCAGGTCCTTGTCATCGACGTCGCTGTTCCCCATGTTTTCCCAAGAGCACTGTAGCACGAAGAATTGCCGTATAACCTTTGTCATCTCTTTAGGCCTGTTGATTTTATCAGCTTGTTGTGACTGCTTTTCCTGCATGTGCAAAATGATTAGTTGCCATTGTGTCTCATCAAATGTTATGGGCCATATTGTCTATCATAGTGTGGAGAAGAGATGAGTACAAGGAGCATGCAGCTATCTGAATTCAGGGACATAATTGGTGGTGAGTGGGAAGCTTCCAGAATCTCGGTGATCTGGTCTCATTGTCTTAATGAAGTCTTACACGCACATCAGGACATTAATGAACTCACCACAGAGTTATACCTCGGTCAGCTGACATATAAATCGTTGTTTGCAATCACTCCATCATTTTGCAGCCGACCAGTCCCACGTGAGGATCTGAAGAAACTCGGCATCCCCTGTCCTCCGGAAGGACGCTACATGTCTCGACATCAGGTGGGTTCTCTTCTTGGCATGTCTTTGGGCCTGTCCGTACTGGTGCTATGTTCGTTCTCAGAAACGTACTCCACGTGATAACCATGCTCATGTTCATGCTAACACAGCACTGTTGTGGCCTCACCTTCAGTGTCCGACTGTACCTGTACCAATGGCATACTGCTCTTTCGGGGGAGGATAACGATAGTGGGCAAGGCTTGTATAGGCAGTGCAAGATTGGTCTGTGGCTGTGATCATCTCTGGCGTCCTTGCCAGTGATTGTGCATTTCATGGCACGGCTTGATGACAGACTTGATGACAGAATTGATGAAAGCATAATGATGGATATTGTTGTCCAAACGTTTGGATGAATTGGAGATGTTGTGGTCTAAATGATTGGATAGAGTGAACTTTGCCGCGAAGTGTAAACATCATTGACATGAGATTGAGCAACTACTGTGTACCCCACATTTTGTGAAATGATTTCTGCATGCGTGAAACTTGGGATGAAATGGATTTCTGCAGTCTGTCAGCCGGTCGGGCATTCTGCACAGACAGTGCTGGGTAAGAAGAATTGCTGTCTGAGAAGGCAGTGCTGGGCAGGCGCCAGGCCTAGCGCCGGCATGCCGGGCTGGCGGGCGAGGGGATGGGAGGGGGGGGGGGGGGGGGGGGGGGGGGGGGGGGACGAGAGGCCTCGAGGTAATAACTAATTAGTTTTTCATTTTTATTTTTATTTCAAATTTCATAACGAATTTCGGGGTGACTTGTAGCCAAATTGTTTGATGTGCAGTTCTGCATGACACAGTCTTTCCCCCCCTCCCCCACCCACAAAAAGCAGGTCCTTATGTCCCTGGCTTGGCTCCATATCCATTCTGGGGAGTGTCAGTCCGGTTCCTTTTCCAGCGGCAAGTCAAAATTTACGTCATGAACCGACTCACGCTTCCTTCCGTCTGCCCGAAGGACCCCTCAACAGCATTGATTGCTCCAGCAGTGGGGAGTTTATAGAATTGACTGTCAGCTTGCCTTACATCTCTGCCTTTCCTCTCAGATCCAGCTATCTGAACCTGTCATATTTAATGCGAAAAATTGCCGAAAATACGAGAAAGGGATGCTCCAAAAGGGTAACACAGTGTTGGAACTCGTAGGTTCAAAACCCTTCGCCAAGGTATTCATGTATCCGTAGCCTGTAGTGGAGTTTGGTGGACTCTTTTGTCTTCTCAGGCGCTCTGCAATCAGACTCGACTCTGGACTTGCTCACAACATGCATACATGAGAACCGATGGCAAACCAAACTCGTCAATTCAGAATCAACAATGAACTTGCTCTTAAACAATGTGCAGGACAACTGTACAACTTGCGGCTATGGCCGCTGAACACCGTCTCTACCTCGAGCCTCACTTCCCCACACTCTCGCATGCCTGAGGATCACCCTGAATGTCCACGCTACACAGCCACACACACTCTGTACACTGTCTACACCAACAGCTGGGCGGCGATGGCCGCCGTCGTCTTCCTTCTCCGAGCTATGGCCAACGGTGTCTCCCTTGCTGGTTCGCTATGGCTGCTGTCTTCTTCACAGCCCACTTCTTCTCCGGGCGCCTGCAGTCCTCCACACACAAGATACCAAGGCAGCTCTTCCGCATGGCACACAGGTGCCGGTGTGTCCCTCGCTGGTTCGCTATGGCCGCTGTCTTCTTCACAGCCCACTTCTTTTCGGGGCACCTGCAGTCCTCCACGCACAAGATACCAAGGCAGCTCTTCCGCATGGCACACAGGCGAATGAATGAATGGCTGGACACTGCCTCTTTATTTATACTTCTTCGGAGGTACCCGGACCCTGCCTCCAGACCTGTGGGCCTGGACCAAAACGCGTGATTGTCTGGAAGTTTCCAAACCGTGTGACCTGGGCCAAACTGCGTGAGGCCCGGGTCCGGAAACCCCCCAAAACGTGTGGGACTCTGGCACTCAACCCGTGTGTGCAGGCCCCAAAACGCGTATTCTGGAGACTTCTCCATAACGCATGGACCTTCACTTTTCCCCACGTGCAGCCCCTTTCCCAGGTACATGCTGGCTGGGCCGTCCTACGACCTTCTAGACTCTACGGACCTACAGTCAGCTTCCAGACCTACGACAGACTCAGTTAGAGACTTCTAGAACAGACTTTACTAAGCCTACCGGTAACAGACTCAACTTCTAAACTACAGACCTAGGGATAAAGTCCTACTGTCTAGGGATCGAATCCTACTCAGGTCACTGGGTCTATGTACAGGTACAGGATAGGTCTAGGGATCGAATCTCACTCAGTACACAGGTTCAATCTACAGGGTTAGGGCACAGGTCTGGCGATCGAATCTCTGTGTCTGCAATGTAAGGTCAACTGGGTGAAACTGTTTCTGCGCATTTGAAGTGTGCCAGTCTTTACAGCGTATGTGGAAATCCCTTACGTCTGGTACCTCGACACCAACCAGCCAGTCCTCGGTGAACTTTTCCAGTGTTCTCTGCTGCTGTTCCACATCGTCCGTCATGGAGTGCCTTGTCTTCTGCCACTTGTACATAATCTCTGCCTGGATCAATGTCGTAGTCTCCGCCCTAACCTTCTCTCTTGGTGTCGAGTGACCTCCAATGGTTCTGCTGCACCTTTCTTTCCATATAGACCAGAGTGTTACCTTTTTGATCACTCCAAAGTCCGAACCAGACCTTCAGATCATCTTCTCGGATTTGTGGGAGTGAGCAGGGATGCTCGTGCATAGGAGGGGAGTTGTATGGGGTGTTCTGGAAGGGAGGTCGGGAAAAGAGAATCCCAGAGGTCCGACTCCCATAATGCCAGTATTCCGTCGCTTCTCTACAGCGCATTAAGCAGTGTATCATATCTTCTGGTTCGTTTTTCGGATCCTACGATGCACAAGTCTGATCTGTTAGGGTCGTTCTTGCACGTCCTGATGTGCGGCCATTGGTTGGTTGACTGGTAGCGCTACGGGTGAGATAAGCCCCTGGAGGAGGCTTCTGATTTTGATCCGGCGAATGAATTTGAATTTTGAATTCCTTCCACAGTATTTGTGAGATCCGATTTGCTTCCTGGCCGATGAATTTCAACCATCTGTTTTTAATTGTAGAATCGGGATGTTTGGTTCTGATGAGGAGGTTGTATTCCAATTTAACTGTGTATTCATGGATGAGTGAGTACATCAGTTCTAAGATTTTTGCTCCTTCCTGGTGTCCAGGCCCAGTTCTGCTGGGTCGAATTCAAAGTCCTGGATTGCCGTAACCAATTTGAAGATCGCTTTTTGGCCATGACCCCAGCACTCTTACTTTCCTGAGCACGAAGTGGTTTAGGGGGCTGTTCTTTCTGCGTCATTATTCAGAATGGACGAGATGCCTTAAGTCAACGGAGTGATTGCAAAAGAGGTGAGCACAGCCAGGGTGTATGATCCCTGCTGTTTATGGGAGAATTGGCAGGCCCTCGAGGAGGTTGATTCCTGCACCGAAACACCCTCCCTCCCCAGGGCCCCCATGTTGGGGCTTCGCTCAACAACTCTTTCCCACCCTCTGGGATGCAGCTGATGACGTTTTGCAAGTTCTCGTCCGTTCGGTGACACCCCTTGAGCCGACAGACAATTTCCTGTTCTGTCTGGAAACCGGTCTTTTTTCTCCTCCTCCCACACATCGCCCACTTTCCAAACTCCGTGTCTGATCCAGGATAGCCATCTCCTTCCTCTTGGCTTGAGGGATAATAATGGGTGGTCAATTGCATCCCTTTCCCAAGGATTACCAAACAGGGGTTGCCTCAATACCTCCTGTTTGGACTTTTGGGTCTGCCCATGATTTCCCACCATATCCGCAGCAAGGTAGTCCAGTGGGGTGTGGGCGGAGCCCGGTTTCATTTGCACTGGTTCGTCTTCGTTGATTACTCCGGCCTCCATTCCTTGTTCATCACTGACAAAAGATTGATATGTTTGCTGGTGTGTCTACAGAGGCTAAGTTCCTGATACTGTCCAGGGCCGGTTTTGTTCCACGCTACCGTCTTCACCCGAATAGAACGCCCGGTCATTGTAGTTGCATTTGGGTGAAGACGGTAGTCCTGGTCTGGTGAGGTGTTTAACAATCCATTTAACTTGTAGGGCCTTTGTTTCTTGTTTGGGGTCGATGAAACCTAGTCCTCGCCTGGCACGTTTCCTGGTGATGTGTTGCCAGGCTATTTTTGGTATACAGTGCTCTTCATTGGGGTCGCCTGACCACAAGTATGCTTTTGCCTTACGGTTGAGGTCCGTGATTGTATGATCCGGCACTTCCGGATTGAGGCTTTATACCACCTCATTGAAAAGAGTCAAAAGACCGATGTATTGGTTGTCAACGCTCGGCCCAGCAAAGACGTAAACGTATTATTCCCGCATCTACCCAGTTTTTATTTCAGGTGTTTTTTGGTGCTGGGGCTGTCTGGGACCTTGACCCGGACTTTTTCCGAACCTGCCCTGGCCAGGCCACCTGACCCGGGCTAGTCTGACGCAACCCGGGCATCCCGGGTGGTAGCCCAACTTTTTAAATGTTTTGTGCTGCAATTGCCCAGGACATTGCCTGGACCTCGATCGGCTGGGCCCGCCTGGGTTGTAGCAGAAGATTCATTCTGATTTTGCACGGTTGGTGAGCCGTGGAGCTAGGCCCTGTTTCTCCTTTCTTGATGATTGTTTGCGATCAATCACTCGTCTGCATGTTAGCTTTGATGTCAGGCGACAGCCGAGGGCTCGTCACAAGCCGTGGCAGGGGTTAGGCTTGGCCAACAGTGCCTTGCTTTGCTTCACATGGCTGCGGCAAAACATGTGAGGGACGCTGGGCCCTGTTCCTGGCTTGCAATCAAGACAAATGTAAAAAAAAAAAGAAAGAGCACCTTAAGTTGCGCCAACTTTGCCAAGTGAAGTTGCCCGTGTTTTCTTTTCTTTTCTCTTTTTTCTTTCCTCTGTCTTTTTCTTTTTTTTTTGAAACCCTTAATTGTCCTGGTTCCATATCCATTTTGGGGAAGCCTGTTTTGTTTTCTAACTGTAGCTCTCATGGCTTTTGCTCTGCACTATGAATGGTGTGAATCAGACCCCACCATTGCCAGAACGGCCATATTCAAAGAGGAGGGGTGAGATGTCCCCTGAGCCAGAGAGTAATATCGACTCACGAGGGCCAGACGACATGGGGGGCGTTGAAGTTCGGCGACGTATGAAAGACGGTCCAGAACCGGACAGACAATGGAGAAGATCAGAGTCAGCAGGTGGCCACAACTCACCTGGTTATATGCAACAAGAGCGGCGTCATCATGAGAGTTCACGACACAACGGGAAGCATCGCGCGGACATCACCGATAAGGAAAGAGATGGTGGAAGCTTTAGGGATCTCCCTGAGGAGAAGGATCTTAGGGGGAGGTCGGATGGAGCAAGGGAGCGAGAAGATCCGGACCGCAGCAGGAGGCACAGAGAGGGTAGAGATGCTGGGGATCGTGATAGGCAGAGCAGTCACCGGGAGAAGAGGAGGGGGAGGGAGGAGGCAAGAGAGAGTGGGCACAGGGTAGAGGAGGATAAACGGAGAGGAGATCCACACAGCAGGGGTGATCGACGAGAAGGTGAGGGGCGTAAGAGGGTTCGAGTGGACGAGGACGAAAAGCCAAGAGGGAGAGATCGAGATAGGGATGGAGATAGGTCGCACTCATGGGATAAAGGTCGTTAAACGGGGGTGGTCCTATGAAGCAGATCCAGTCAATCAGTAGCAACTCTGCTGAAGCATGACAGAGTTACAATGAAGAGCGAGTTCGGGAGGCTCCCGCGTGCTTGATTGATGACGTACTGACGTAATTTTTGTTGGATTAAGAGTGTGGAGGGAATATGCCGACGTCCTGATTCAACCAAGGAATCGGTTTTTTTGGGCCCCATTCCTTCCATGAAGTGGACAGATTTTGGCGCAGGTGTTGCTTTGTGCACCAGATTTTGCGACTCGCTGAGGTTCATGCTGCCCTCTCTGCAATGCATGCTCGTCTCGTCAAGACGGTGGAAATCCAATGTTCATCTCTGAGCGAAAACCGCATTCGACATCGTCGCTGTGGAATCAGAGTGAAGGCAGTGCTGTAGTAGAGGACTCGGTGCAGACACTGCGTATAGAAAAAGCATGAGCAAGAGATTTGGTACGGAAACCCACTGTGGGCTTAGCGAAAACCTCACTCAACGTCGTCGCTGTGAAGGAGAGTGAACGAAGTGGTGGTCTCCGAGTCCTGTAGACTCGACTGAGGGCAGACACTGCACATAGAAAAAAAAATAGCAGGAGCAAGAGATTGTGTATGGAACCCGCTGTGGGCTTTCAGGTCCCAGAAGAGCTGGATATTTTGGCTGGGCAGACCTGGACGATGAAATATGCGAAAAGGGAAGATGAAGAGACATTTGGTGATATTTTGAGGTTTATGAATGGCCTTGCTGCTGTGATCCAGGCGCTCATGCATCAGGGTCACAGCTCCAGTCCCGCACTGTAACTAAATGGGCATACTGTCATGCTATTGGCGGCTTCAACTGCTGGAGAAATAGACAGGCAGGCTCTTTTGTGGAGAATTGGCAAGGCAGAGCGAGCATTCACATACGTCATGTCTGCGGCATTCTGCGAACTTCGAACAGTGAGCAAAATAGGCATGCTGTTTCTGCAGCAGTAGCTTCAATAGGATCGGTAAGTGAGCGGCATACTCAGCGACCGTGTTTCGTTAGTCCTACATCAGTTGTCATTTTGCAGCCGCAGAGTGAGCGGTTTTCTCAACTCGTGCTGGCTCTGGTGTGGCATCGCTGAGTGGGTGAGCAGGTGAATGAATGTGTGTACCATCTCCGAGTGGGTGAGTGGGTGAGTAACCGCTTTTCTCATTTTATGGCTACTACTCTTTCGTTCCATCATCAAGGAGCCTGCTGTCAGGTTGGCCTGTGGCCTGCAATGACTGTCTCGGCGCGAACATAGCCATCTGCAATGTGCAGTTTTCGTGTGTTTGGACCTGGGCATCTGTCAAATTGAACCATAGCCATCGGGGGCAAGGTGCAGTGTGCATGTGTTTGGACCTGGGCATGTGTCAAATTGAACCATAGCCATTGGCGGCAAGGTGCAGTGTGCATGTGTTTGGACCTGGGCATGTGTCATATTGATCTGGTAGGACTGTTTCAGAGGCGCGGTTGCCAAAGATTCGCCCGGTCGAATATGCAAACAGGCCGGAGCAAAATTGATGCGCAGAATATGCATCAGGACATGGTGTTAGAGCGGAAGAGTCGCCTGGGTGAAGCTGCAAATAGGCCGGGGTGAGGGAGAACAGGATGTTTTATCGAATGGGATGGAGAGTGTGTACAGGACTCAGACTGAGGCAGCTGTTGCGGAGAGGGAGGACATGGGATGGGGAGTTGTATCACCAGGAGTTTTTCAAAGTATTAAATGCAGTTAATGAACAGCTCCTTACTGTAACATATGCTCTTTGGTTTCCATCACAATGCTGCTGCTGCTCTCTCTCTCTCTCTCTCTCTCTCTCTCTCTCTCTCTCTCTCTCTCTCTCTCTCTCTCTCTCTNCTCTCTCTCTCTCTCTCTCTCTCTCTCTCTCTCTCTCTCTCTCTCTCTCTCTCTCTCTCTCTCTCTCTCTCTCTCTCTCTCTCTCTCTGTGTGCGTCTTGCCGTAGGGGTTCCTATCTATCTAGTCTTGGGAGAGCATCGATCATGGATGTCTAATGTCCAGATTGGCGTGCCAATGCCAGTGTGGTGGAAAGAACCAAAAAAAAAAAAAAAAAAAAGAATGCAAACTTTGTGAAGTTAAAAACTTCAATAATCTGTTGACTTCAAACTCACAACTCCCTCCAGTCACTGCTGGGGAGGGAATGTGCTCCTCTCTGTCAAGTTCTTTTTTTTCCTGGGGGATGTGTCTACGAAGTGGAGAAGGGGACGCTGTGGCAACGACATCGGGTAATGTGGAGCAAGAGCTTACTGGCAACGACTTAATGAAACTGTCGGTTAAGTGGACTTCCATTCATCGTAGGTATCGATTCGCAGCACCTCCTTAACGTCTGTGTTTGTTTGCCTCGGTATATCAATGGCCTACTTTCTTTGTCTCGCTTCCGCTACAGTGACTTCCTTTATTCCCCTCTTTTTCTTTCCCCTCTTTTTCTCTCCCCTCTTTTCTCGCCCTTCTTTTCTCTCCCATCTTTCTCTCCTCTCTTTTCTCTCTATGTCTGTGGTTTTCCTAACTTTTTAGACTCAGTTCCGTAACAGTGACTTCCATTATTCCATGCGTCCAGTCTATTTTTTGGGCTGTAATAATTGTATCCCTTAAGTTTGGCCATTTCTGTACGTGACCCTTGGACTCTCTGTTTATGGCGACTGAATGGGCTGTCTTTTTCATGCCCAACCGATCTAGACTACTGTATAATGGATGCACCCTGCATTCCCCTTAGCAGCTATAGACCGGCTAAAGTGGTTAACCCGTTTGCTATTCAGAGTGGAGCTTCGGGTTTACTTCTCTCTGCTTTGGGTGTTTCTTTGTCATCGTCTTGTGAACTCGGGTGTTCTTTCGATGCGTGTCCTGCTCATGTCAATTTGTATCAGCTGGCTTTTTCTTCTTCTTCTTTCTGCTTCTTCTTTCCTCTTCTTCTTCTTCTTCTTCTGCTTCTGCTTCTGCTTCTGCTTCTGCTTCTTTTGTTTTGTTTGGCTTCTTCATCCCCGACTGATGTGAAACTTGGACTGAGGCACCACCTCCATTCCCCTTGGCACCTCAACCACCAGAAGAGGGTAACCTATTCACTATTCAGAGTGGATCTAAACTTGGGTGTTCATTCGATGTCGAACCTGAAGCGGCTCTTAGAGTGGAGAGTGTGGATAACCTATTCACTATTCAGAGTGGATCTGAACTCGGGTGGTCTTTCGATGTTTGACCTGAATTGGCTAACCTATTCCCTATTCAGAGTTGAGCTTCTTCTTTCTTTTTTTCTTTTTTTCTTTTTTTTTTCCGGAAGTCCCAGCCAGGGTCTAGTTGAGCTTAGCGCACGTGTTCTTTCGATGTTTGACCTGCTTATATTTTGTGACATCTGAGCCTTGCTTGCCTTCATTGTACATTGTACTCTTTACCCTCTGAACACAGAACGGAAGTCTGGTATTTCAGGTTAAGTTGCATGTGCATTGGGTAGTGGCCTTGCGCTCTTTTCATTACCCCCTTCATGTCTCCCTCTGACGAGTGCGATCTCCCTCCGACTCCGACGAGCGCGATGGTTACCAAGGGTGAGGTGCTTCCAGTCAGTCACATAACAGGGTTGGTCTTTACTTTCCACCCATTGTCACTGTCGTGGAAGCTGCAGTCCATGGATGATCTGGCCTGTCACAAGTGGTGTGTGCTTGTTTTGTTCCAGAGGATGAGCAGTGGCTGTTCTCAATTGATGTGAATGAAGATGTTTGTGTCGCTCTACCACAAGGTCCGCCACCACCAGTCTCATGTTGGGACAGAAAGTTGATATGCTGTGACCTGAGCCCAGTGTCGATGGTTTGGGCAATGCCCGACTGTAATCAGCTTGGTGGGGCAAGCCCTGACTGTAATCAGCTTGGTGGTGTTCTTCACGGCTGGAAACACCCTGCAAATTACTTAGAGCATGTGACAAAGGGGCCATGACAGGGTTGGAGCACAAAGCTCTGTTGGGGCAAGTACTGCTACGACGGGACCACGATCACCACACTAGTGATTTTTCGCACTAGTGATGTTTCAGAAGACAGAAAACCTGGTTCGGTTTTGTACTTCAGACCCTGCATGAGTATTATCATTATTTCCGTTACTGTGGAATATTATATCATGTGCCTCTGACGCCAGAGCCAATCCACATCTGTTATGTATGACGAGAAGTCTAAGGCCTCCCCCATTTCTCTTCCTCCCATCATGATGTAGAGAGCCTTTGAGCGCCCGTCCTGCAAGGCCTCCCCCATTTCAAATGGTCGTCCAAGGCCTCAGCACAAGGTGCTTGCTCCCCCATTTCAAATGACAAACAGGACCTGGAAATGCAATTTCAATAAGGATGCATTGCACACTGCTCCCCCCCCCACGCCCGCTACACACACACGCACGCACACACACATACACACACACACACACACGCGCACAGAGACACAGAGGCTTGTGAGCTTCATTAGTGTGTACACACACACAAGAGAGAGAGAGAGAGAGAGAGAGAGAGAGAGAGAGGGGCTCCCTTCCTTTCTTCCCCTCTAGGTCTTCCATGACTCTCTTCACTCATTCAATTGATGATCCACATTGGCTCCGGTAGTCACGAACAGTAATGTAACTCAGCATCAACGGCTTCCAATTCCAGCTTTGGTGGGGAAGTTCTGTGCTGACACTGGGTGGTAATCAGATAAGCCGTTGTGACACAGTTTTCTTCTATTTTCTGTTCTCTTGCGATAGTTCCATATGGACCCGAGAGGGCAATCGGGTACCCGTTGATGGGCAGGTCGGGGCAGGGGAAAAAAAAAAGAAAACTCTGGTATGGCCGGCCAAAAAGGTAAATAGAACAGGTATGGGCAGGTATGGGTGGCAACAAAAACACCTGCTATGGGTATGGGCAGGGTGGAGGTCCGTATCGGGTAGCCGTGGAATACCTCGCACTGACACATTCCAACCCCCTAACCCAGTCACCCCCCTTTTTCGCCACCACAAGTTCTAGGCCCAATTGTTTTTCTCCTGCTGCCTCGTCGAAAGTCCCAAACAGCCATTTTTATTTTTCCCCTGCCGCCGGGCAGGGCCGCTGCGTTATTGAAAGTCCAAAAGTTTCCCGACTTCGAGTTGGGCCTTTCCAGTGGCTTGATCATTTTGACTTTGCAGTCTGGATTGGCAGTTCCAGTTCCTACGAAGTCTACGCTGTGCACTATCTGAAGCTGAAGCCGAAGCCGGGTAATGGCCCCGGTATTTTCAAAATTGTAACAAGACGCTCCGTGCCCAGTTTCCAGCAGGTGCGGCTCCTCACCACTGGCAGTAGACCAGAGGCATCTGTGGCTAGGTACTACGGGGGGATGCTAGTATCGCCCACGGGAGTGCCAGCAGCAGATTGAAAAGCAAAAAAAGGGATAATAAGATAATAATTTGCAAAATACTGTACTTTAAACCAGCAGTACTTGGCCCAGCTATCGATGCCGAGCCTGGAATGCCCATCCACACCAATTTTTGTCGGAGCGCCGGGGTACCGTTTCAAATTCTTTTTGGCTGGCGCTTCCAGCCATTGTGGTCCGGTACCTGAAGCCTTAAACGTGCGGCACGGGGAAGCGCCGCGGCCGATAGCTGGGCCAAGTACTGCCGGTTTAAATACCCCTGTAAGTTGAGATATATGCCGAATTTAGCAGCAGGTAAGAATAGAGCGGAATGCCCCTCTGGTGAAAGAAATATTTTGTGAAATACCCTTTGTGGCGGTTGGACCCTCCAATCTTTGCGATATGCCCCCGAAGCCCAAATGGCGAGGTCCAGATTGCAAATTTGCGCACCTCCCTGAAAGGGTCATGACACAGATTTCGGCCCAAAAGGGCATTCCGCTCTCTATGCACATCTTTCAGGGGCGTTTTGGCATGGCATCTGAACTTATGGGGGTATTCTGCAAATCATCCCCGCATCCGGCCCCCGTGATGTGATGCTGCGCTGTAAACGCTGGGTAAAGCAAAGGTTGAAAACGTGAAGTGCACAGAAAAAAAAAAAAAAAAAGAAAAAAAAAAGAAAGAGGTTGGATCCCAAGGCAGAGCCGAAACTCGAATGCATGCAGGGTTGGCCGGGCTCCCCACGTATTTGGTCAGCAGCGGGGCGAGGCCCTTTCGTCACCTTTCGGGTGCTGTGCAGTGGGGTCCGACCTCTTCAGCTTGTTCGCATGGGTGTTGTTATCTGACCTCTTCAGCTTGTTCCGACAGTCGTGCTATGGGCCTCGCTCCACTGCTCTCACATGCACAGGACCCAAAAATGGTGGCGTATTTTTCCATGTTCTAGCGGAAGATTCATGTTGCACATTTGGATAATAGGATCCGTGCATTCTCATTCGCACATTGGAAAAGTATTGGAGCGAAACCCTTAGATTCGTTCTTATTGTGCACATTTGGAGAGTGGTGGACTGAGACCCTTTTTCCATCTTCTAGAGACAGGTTCATTCTCATTTCGCATATTTGGAGAGCAGCGGAGGGAGACCCTAGCTGAAAGTGAACCTGTGGCGAAACCGTTTTCATTGTTCTAGCGGGAGATTGATTCTTATTTTGCACATTTGGAGAGTGGTGGACTTGCACCCTTTTTCCGTCTTTTAGAGAGATTCATTCTCATTTTGCGTATTTGGAGAGCAGCGAAGGGAGACCCTAGCGGAAAGTGAACATGTGCAGGACGACAAGAACAGTTACAAGCTTCTGGCCCGTGACCTGAAAAACGGTGGGGGCGTACTCGAGCTCGTTGCGGTCACTACTCACCGCATGCACAAAAGACAAAATACGGTGGTGGTGGTGTATGTTTCCATGTTCTAGTGGAAAATCATTCCCGATGGCCAACGTGTGTGCAAATGGCCGTTTGCGAAGCGCACCATGGACCAACGGGCTTGCAGCTTCCAGTTCCTGCATGGAGCGCAGGAGAAAAAGAAAAGCAAAAAAAGCAGATGGTGTGCCCGAAAGGGGAAAAAAAAAGGTGACCAACAGTCCCACCCGGCTTCGGTTTCTGCTGGGCCCGGCAGGGGGTGTCAGCCGAGGCCCTTCGCTCGCTTTAGGAGGTACAAGTGGGGAGCGAAGGCAGAGGCAAGGAGGATGGCAAGGGGAGAAGATGAGGAGGAGAAGATGGGACAGCGGTGAAATGAAGAAGGGATGGGAGGAAGGGGGGAGTGCAAAATGTTCAGTGCAAACGAAGAAAAAAAACAAAAAAAAAAACAAAGAATATGTCGGGATAGCAGAGTGTGAATGTGTGTGTGTGTCAGAGAGAGAGAGAGAGAGAGAGAGAGAGAGAGAGAGAGAGAGAGAGAGAGAACAGGTAACTCTTCAACGTCGTGGCTGGCATCATGGATGGTACTTTGCTCGATAGGATGAGCAAAATCGAATGAATCTGCCACTAGAACATGGAAATATGCACTTGTTTTTGTTTGTGTGTGTGTGTGTGTGTGTGTGTGTGTGTGTGTGTGTGTGTGTGTGAGAGAGAGAGAGAGAGAGAGAGAGAGAGAGA
>BFEA01000220.1:1284630-1335302 GCA_003427395.1 Chara braunii
CCCCCCCCCCCCCCCGATCTTGATATCCCCGCCTACTTTTGTCTCTTTCCTTCCCTCTTCCTTTCGCTGGTGTGAATGATTCTGCATGATAAGTTGATCGTTGGTATGTGATGGAACGAGTATGGTAATTGTGTGTATAGGCACTAACCTCTTCCGGAACTCTTCCATTAGTTTCCTGGGTAGTTCCCCGGTCTAGTGAGTTTGTCTTGTGAATGGTGGATGCGCGTGTATCAACCATTAAGGATTTTTCCCTTAACGCCACCTTGTTGAGGAATTGCATGGTTGCCATTTTCGCACCTTCCACAGTGAATGTATGAGGGATGGGAATGAACGGGTACGAAACCCATCTTGATTAAGATATTGTCATGACGAGTCGATGACAGGGGCAATGTTGTTGGGATTCAGAAATGCAAGAGTGCTTTGATTTGTGAAGAAGTGTTGAGAGTACCCCCGCCCGGAGTACACTACGTATGCGATTTCGCTACGTACGAAACAACGGCTGCGTCTCGCCACACATGAGCTTTTCTTTTTCTCTCCCCGAATCCTCTGTTTCTCCTTTCTGACCTTTTCGATTGGATTGCATGCATGTGATGAATGGTTAGAATACTCCTGATTATTTGCCATGTGGACTAACGGGCCCAACCCGACTAGGCGCCAACCTCCCGTATCCCCTCTCCGCCCCTTCCCGTACAACGAGGACAGGACGCGAGTCTGTGAGTGGGACATACGAGAAGCCGTTGCAAAGATCGGTGGGCGATATTACTTCCCTCCCGAAAATCAGTGTTTTGGGTTTGTCGGCGCTGGGTTTGTCATCGTCGATACGCATTTTTCGCCGTACTCGTTGCTATTACCATTCAACGAGTTGATCATCATCCCGTGGTCGGCAGGAGCACCCCATTTGCCTAACACCTCGTGTAGTGACTGCCAACGACTTGATCACTACCAATCAAAGGGGCTCCACTACCGAACACGGAATGAGGATGAGCACAAGGAAAGGGCCGCGCGATTAAGGCCGTCCACGTCGGATTCAGAATTGTGTAGCGTACGGCGTAGTGCGAAAGCGGGATACTAAACACGTGCCTGCCCCGTTTCACTCCAAACGCAGGGTCGTGGCACGGTGGGAAGTCCGACAGTACTTCCTGGATTGAATTTAAATTTCCCCACGGATCCCTTGCGCCTACTCCAAGCCCGCGCCGAAACCAACCAGATCTCTCACTTCGTCAGACCAATACGGGTTCCGTCTGTGTCCCCACACTCAATTTTCCAAAAATCCTTGGCACACCCCATCTTGCTGTTTTTCAGGGCCCCCTTTCTGCACCCTTAGCACTCCGAACGAAAGACAGCTCAGGGCGTGAGGTTGCGCGTCACATGGCCGCCGAGCAAAATGGTTGGCGGCACCAGCCGAAAGGAGGCTCGCATACGTTCGTGTCTTTTGCCACGCGCCGCATTTCCAACCCCGGAGGAAAGTGCCTCAAGTACTGGTGGTTTAAGAGTACAGGACTTGCTTTTGTGTCCCCGAAACGTAGACCAGAAGAATCAAGAAGTAAAACAAACATCATCGGGGAGCAGCTTGTCTGCGTAGGCTCAATGATGGCTAAGGTGAAAAATGCATAGGCAGTGGAGTGGCGTTCCCCCGCTCCCCTTTTTCCCCCTCTCAGAGTCCCCCCTACATATCCTCCTACACATGGAACTTTTGTTAATTATTATTGAAGTTTTTTTTTTTTTTTTTTTTTTGAAGTCTTGTATACTCTGTCGAAATTGAGTGGAAGTTATTTCATGTCTCTTTCATGTTATGAACTTTTGGCTGCGAGTTTTTCGTATGTTTGTCTTGATTTCTGTCGGTACGTTATGTCATGCTGTTGATCCCAGCCGCTCTGAGGATAGAGGCAGGACAAAGTCACAGGCCTACATACAATACGTGATTACCTCTTTCGAGTCGTGCTGGACTAACTATTGCTATCTTATCCTTGCTCTTCTCATCTTTACCCTTTCCCATGATTTTCCACTGCAAGATGCTCTGCGACCAACAGGTTGCTACGCATCAACTCACTGGTGAGTTTCAGCAAAGCTGACATTCGGAGGGGGGAGGGGAGTAGGTGTGACGGTGCGAGGGGCAGGGGGGAGCACGCACACATAGCCCCTTCGCTCCACAACTGAACATAGCAGAACGATTTAACTCAGGGCCTGTATTTCAGAAACATGTCACAACCAAACACGCAACCTGGACCAGAAAAGAAAATCTCTCAACCACGGTAGGTCTACCCTCTTTCCCCCAATACAACGTATGGTCATTATAACTGTATTTGGACTGAAAGATACCCCAACGTGTGCAAAATGAAGAATGAGCTGAAACAGACTGCAGCTGTGGTATACCCCCAGCGGACTGACTGGACTGTACTGGACTGGCCCGGCCTGGTACGGACAGTGGTACTGGGCATGACTGGACTGGACTGAGTGAGCACACGGCCTGTGAGGTCAGGCCACAGCCTGGTCCCACAGGCCGAACAGGCAAAATAGCCTGATAGGCCCTGACCTACATAGAGGCCCGCTGCACCTGTGGTGTGTGGGAAGGTGTTGGCTGTAGACAATGCTGTTACTGGATGGGGGTGCAGGAAGGTGAAAAGGGAGGCGCAGTTACTGTAAGATGCCCCGTCCTTGTGTTAGCCGGCCCCCCACCCAAACCCTGCACCCTAAACCACCAGGGCAAAGGGCAAACAAGCAATTACCTCCCTCCACAGAGAGAGGTGACCTCCCTTCACCGAAGAGAGGTAGATAGGTATGCTTGCAGGGGTCCCCTGTGTAGCCAGTGGTAGCTAGGCACTGAAAGATGAAAAGATATGTTCCATGACGGAAGCCAGTTAAAATTGGGAGAAAGATAATTAATAATAATAATAATAATAGATATATATATATATATATATATTTATATATAGATGTCCCCCGATGAGGAGGAGGAGAAATTCTTTTAGTGAGGATGTCCTCCTTTTCAGTGAGGGGTTCGTCCGTCCTCCCCCTTTCAGTGAGGGGCTCGTCCGTCTTTCTTCTTCAGGTACCTCCCCCCTGTTCCTTAAAACGATCGTACAAGAATATAGGTTTCAGGGCATACTCAGGTCGGGGATCACTGCGCGAATCTGGTCGTAAGTCCAGTCAAGTGCATCCACGAAAGGCCCTAGCGCGAGTACGGCCTTGCTACATCGTGGTGGATGCTCTGGACCCATGATTTTCCAACCATCGCGTAAAGGTGTGCGACGCAATAGCCAGGTACATAAATTGTGCGGCAGTCTTCCTCATCTCTCCAAGCCCCGCTGAGGTGCAAGGAGAAGACGAAGAAAGAGATAAACCCTGGTGCCACGTGTGGCGGACGGCTCAGAAACGCCCAGATACACGTGGGCGGCTTGAATAGGCCGCAGGCAAGAGGGGAGTGGATAAAGCAGCCTGCACACGCTGCGCTGCATCCGACGCGGCTCCAGCGTGGCTGACAGTGGGGACGGGATCGCCTCAGAAGGGCGAATCGCCCCTCGTTTTCTTTTATCTTATACTATACGTCTTCCTAGAAAGTAAAAAGAACAATCGCCTCTTTTTTTTTTTTTTTTTTTTTTTTTTTTTTTTTTTTTTTTTTTTTTTTTTTTTTTTTTTTTTTTTTTTTTTTTTTTTTTTTTTTTTTTTTNTGGCTCTCTTTTGGTGTTGTGAATCTCGATCTTTGTTGGAAAAAAAAATAAAAATAAAAAAATCTCGATCTCATCACCAACCTCCTTTTTTCACCACTTCTGACTATTGTTATACTATCAGTCCATCCATCCATCAGCATTCGAACTCATGATCTGCCTACGAACGGCTGGATGAGTGTATGTAGTACCATTCATCAGGCGCGAGGTCCGAGTCCGAGGTACTTCTACCTGTATCTCAGCGTCCATGTCGACGTCGGTATCATCTCCTGTTTTTATCATTAAAAGGGCAACGACCCTGAGGTGTCATCATTGAGCTGACCGGCCCAGAATTATTTTATTCTGGCCATTTGATTGCATGTTGACTCGAATTACATTATTCCGCGAGTGATGAGTTAACCCGGCCGGCGTACCCATGTGCCGGAAAAAAATCCGTGCGACTGTCTGAAAAAAAAAAAAAAAAAAAAAAAAGATGGGGCTGTTTTGTTGGAGGAAATGGAATGTAAAGTTGTTAAAGAAAAACAAAGAGTCTTTCGGGACATCCGTTCAAATTGGAACGATACAGAGAAGATTAGCATGGCCCCTTGCGCAAGGATGACACGCATAAATCGAGAAATGGTCCAAATTAAAAAAAAAAAAAAAAAGACAAGAAAGAAAGATGGGGCTGTGTTTCAAAAGTTTATGTGTGTTACCCAACTGAGGTAGGCCCAGGAAGTCCCCCGATATCATCATACAGTTACGACTCTGGCGAGTCTCTTCGAGTGTCTCCAGCCACTCTGGCCAGTCCTTTCTGCTCGAGCGAGCCTCTACGAAGAAATGTGGCTCGACTCGAAAGAGCGAGCTGGGAGTCTGGATTTCAGAACCTGGTTACGAGCCATTGCGTGGTTTCTTTAGGACTTTGCCTGCTATAGCAAAAAGACCTTAGCCCGTGAGCGAAGCTTTGGTGTGCCATCTCCTTTTAGCCGCCGCCGCCGCCTCCTTTTTCTATCCGCTCACCAATTTACACGTGGCATACGAGCCCTATTACCCCCGCCCTCTCACTTTTGTAGGGGCCCTGCTAATGAAGTAAAACCTACCTATTGTGAGCAGATGTGGACTAGAAAGGAGAGGGTCTATGCGTTGACGACCGCGCTGCTGTTAGGGCGCCCTACCCTACTGTCTTCCCCCCAGTAGAACGGACGGTCGTTATCGCTTATCTATACTAGACTGAAAAAATGCACCAAAAAGATACAGCTATAATAAACCGTCCGTTCTATTGGGGGTGGTGGGGGGAGGGAAGGGAACGAAGATGCGGGGAAAGAGCAGGCATCGCTGGGAGAGAGCGTACGTACCCAAGAGCAAGACCCACAACCACGGCAACGATGGTTTCACATATTCACACTAGGACTTTTCTGGACGTATCTGACCGCCGCAGTTCTACCCTGACCTGACCTGGATGTATCTCTTAGTCAAAAAACTCCTAATGTCAGTAAATGCTCATTATATGTTTGGGTCCGCCAAGAATTACTGCGGTAATTACACAGTAAACAGAAACAGCAGCAGCCAGCAGCCAAAGATATTACGCGCAGGCGTGTAAGAAGGATTGTTGGTGGGAGGGAGATGTACGTTAGGTGTGTATTCCTACGGCCTTCCCCCGAACACAACGCACCCTGATAACGAATGTAGACAAGCAATATTTCTGTTCTGGTTCAGCCCAAAAAAAAAAAGGAGGACATTACGAGCAGTGTGCGAAGATGAGGACTGTAAATTCACAATCTTGTGTCTGATCTGACACCGGGGGCTAGGTCCCACTTACACGGATTAAGCGATAGTGACCGTAGATAGCAAAGATCAACGGCCAGAATCTCTTAATCCGTGCAAGTGGGACCTTGCCGCGGGTGGCCTTTTGAAATCGTTTACATTCAAATGGCAAGTCCAGGTGATCACTGTGTACTCAGTGACTGGCCTCTACAACACCATGTTGACGCGGGATTGGCATATGGACCAAAAGATGCGGAGCACTTAATAGCGTGTTGTTCGTGAGCTGCTGCTACTGCTGCTGCTGTTTGTTGCCAAAAAGGTACTTCCCAGAAACTGGAAATGAAAGCAAGGGGTCCTATCACTGCTGTTCGGTCCAAGTTGCCTGCCCATTGGTAGGGTAATGGTCCTGAGTGCTGGTCACACTGAGGTAGGATAGTGGGATAGGGGGTGCGCTAGGAGAATTGACGTCAGGATGGGATGGGAGGTGGTCTCATATTCCAGGACACCCACGGCCTACTGCTCCAGGTGATCACTGTGTACTCAGCGACTGGCCTCTACAACACCATGGACTTGAAAAAAAAAAAGCAAAAAAAAGCAAGGAGTCCCTCCACCGCAGCCCGTTCTGTCTCCGCCTTGTCTGAACCCCCCCCCAACGTGTTGTTCGTGAGCTGCTGCTACTGTTATTGGTGAGCTGCTGCTACATCCGTGTGCAAGACCACTATCCTGGTGGTGGTGAGTGAAGCACCTGGATTGAGGTCTTGCTAATGGGATGGCTCCAGTCTATTGGTGGGGAGCAGCACGTGCCGGAAATGGGCTCCCGCCTCCTATAGCATGCATTTTGAAAACAGTGTTTGGCAGTACCGATCCTCAGTCCACCTGCTCCCCCTCCCTTTTCCACTACTATTGAACGCTCAGCCCCCTAGGGGACCCGTATCCTTCTTTCAGGACTGTAAAATACTATGACCCATGTCCGTTACTCTGGAGACAAAATTACTCTGCTTTTACTGGGTCTACCCTTGGATGCACCCCTCCCTTTCCTGTCTCCTTCCCCTTCCTATGAATGCATCATTTTGGGTATCCCCTCTCCACAGTGTCCATGCCTCTTGCCCCCGCGCCGCCCTGCCCCCCCCCCCCCCCCCCCCCCCCCCCAAGCCTTGGCTCGACATTTGTTCGGATTATCAAGGGAAGGGGGGAAGCAGGGGAAGGGAGAGGGGGGGGTTACCTGGGAAGAAGGGTGAAGGATGGAGGGGATGCTGAGTGAGGGATTAAGAAGTGAGATAGTTGCTTATAGGACCATGTGCGTTCGACGGTCCTCCGATTCTTCCAAAGGATCTGAGAATTCTGTATTTCCGCCATGATTTGCCTGGGTCCTAGCCAGAGTTCTGAGAAACAGGTTCCTTGCTTCTTCTATTTGCTGCTGCTTGACTAAGGGTGTCAAGAAGTGGTCCTCTGCGGTGGCCCTGATTTGCTTCTGCAGCTGGTCACATGCCTCCCTTACCCTGGCTGCCAGGTACTGGGTCATATGTTCCCTGGCCTGCAGTAAGCCAAAGGTGTGTTGGTCTCTCTTGAACGAGCAGCGGGCCCACCAGGTGACCATAAGCATTTCGATTCTTGTAATTTGGAATAGATTCCGCTCATAAGGCATCCATTCTTGGGGCATGTCCATCTGTGTCCCGAGCAGCAACAGTTTTGGTTTCCAAGGGCATTGGGAGCCAGTCAGGGCGGTCCAGGCCGCATCACACCATCGCCAGATCTGTGTGGCCATTGGGCAGGCTACGAGACACTGCTCCAGGGTAGCCCGGGCGGGCTGGGTGGCTCTGCTACAGTACCTACATATGGGGGACAAGCGGCCCGAATTGCTCAAGGTTCGTCCTCGTGACCACCAAATAGCAGTCTGGAGTAGGCAGACAGAGGTATAACATCTGCCACTGCAGGGCCCTGTGTGTCATGGGCATTATGTGGGCGTGGTGCGACCAATCGAAGTCCTGCAGATCTTCAGGCGGTAGGGTTTTTTTTTTTTTCTTTTTTTTTTTTTTTTTTTTTTAAGCCCAGGTTGTTGTAGAGGCTGGATTACAGACATATGAGAGTCACCTTCGGCACTCGGGCATGTTTTATGGATTTCAGTCTCTTTTCCATCTTTGCCATATCAGGCGTTCCGTCGGGCATGTTTTATGGATTATACAGTACCCCTGTTTGATGGTGTATTGCCATAACTTCAGGGTGTAGGTAGCTCCAACCTTGGGCCACTCTCATTCCACAGGATCAAAGGGGAGTGGTGCAATCGGGGTGGAGGGTTGGAAGGTGTGGTATAGCCAGTCCGTTTCTTCCAACACTATGTGACGCTCAACCGCATGCCCTGCGCGGCTTCCCGGTCGGAGCGTTTTGGTTTGCGGAAGGGCCCCGGGAAGACAGCGAAGATGGGGTGTGCCAAGGATTTTTGGAAAAGTCGAGTGTGGGGACACAGGCAGAACTGAAATCCCCCGCGTTGGTCCGACCCTTGTAAGAAGGAGGTCCATACGCCGCGCGGGTTTCGGAGAGAGAAAGGGGCACGCGGGGCTTGCGACTATGAGAAATTCAATCCAAAAAGTATCGCTGAACTTCCCAGCAAGCCGTCGCTCTTCGTTTCGCGTGAAAGGGGGCGGGTACACACGTGGTATCCCATTTACGGCGTTTACGGATGAGGTCTCGTCGGCGCTCGTTACACAACTCCGAGTCCGACGTGGAGGGCTTCAATCGAGTAGCCCTCTCCTTGTGCTCGTCCTCGCTACGTGTGCGGTAGTGGAAACCCTTGGCTCGATAACGCTTGAAGCGGCGACAATCGCTGCACAGAGTGTTAGGCCAATGAGGCTCTACTACCGTCCACGGGATGACGATCAACTCGTTAAATGGCAACAACAACGAATAGGGCGGAAAGTGCGTATCAACAAAGACAAAACCCGCACCGACGAATCCGGAACACTGAGTTTCGGAAGGAAAGTAGTAGCGTCCGACACGTGTCCTTTCCTCGTTGTACAGGAAGGGGCGCGGCGGGGGCACGGGAAGCTGGCGCCCGGTCGGGTTGGGGCCGTCAGTCCACATGGCAACAAAAGCAAGCACAAAAAATTTTCCTAACCATACATCATTCGTTCGACACTCTAAGCAGTCAGATCATCCAGTCGATCAGCCAATTATCATCCCAGTCATGTTACAACAAGCTCTCTAATACGACCCACTGCATGCACATATCAAAGTGAGAGAAGCAAAGTTACTATAATTCATCCATTATAACAAACATAACAGAAGGAGAGAGTGAGGGAGAATAAACGCAGATCAGAGGGGAGGAAAGAGTAGAAAGCAATCACAGAATGTCCGGCGATCTTGTTAAGGGAAATTCCGGCTTAGAAGCCAAGTGATGAGAACTCACACTCGAAGATACAGATTTTGGGACAAAAAGAGGCGCTTCCGCCATAAGATTCCACCATGGCCCTACGCCCTGCATTCACTCAACTCCCAATTCGAACCTCTCACGAGCACTGACGATCCCGGCCATCACGTGCTAATCCACCATAGCGATCGTCACCCTGCCAACTTAGTCTCTGAATGGTCTGGCTCGGATCCCACAATCCGACGGGCGATCCAGCGCACAGCCGACAAGACTAAAGTCAGCCCATTAGGATTCTTCGACTCGCCCTTTACACACACCCTCTAGCCACTGCTTACCGAAAGTTGGTAGATGAGTTGAGAGAAAGATTTTCAGAAGCGCTTGCGGAATTTATAGTTGCGGAAAAGGAGATAGACGCTAGGAAGGGTTAGGACTGAGGTAGGGAGGGGTAGGGGGAGGTTCAGGGACAATCGCCCGTCGAAATCCATATCGATCCGGAGCCTAGTCGTAGCCAATCAGAATCATCGTGTAACAAGAATATCCTTCTTACACGGCGCGTCTCCTTAGCTAGAGGGGAGGAGGAGGAAATCGTCAGGGTATTCCGACACAAGGTTCAGAGGGGGAAGAAGAAGAGCGTGAAGGATAGCGTGAAACGGAACCAAGATTCGGACGATCAAGAAAGAGAAAAGGCGCGCGAGGCGAAGGAAAGATGGAAAACGGTTACAGAGAGAGAAGGAGTGAGAGCGCGAAGAAGAGAGTGTCGAAGGTAGTGAGGGAAGCGGGGAGGGGAGGTTCGCATGCATGGCGTCGACACGGAGGCAAAAAGGGCATAAAAATAGTTAGAGCTAATTCAAAATTGAAAAGTACTATATCCGCGCGTAGAGCAAGCGCGGGAAAAAGTTTTGTGCCTATTCAGATTCCTGCGAAAATTTCTAAAGTTTTCCAAGACGAAATCGAGAACATTCATGCACAAGAAAGGACACGTCAGGTTCCGCTCATTCCGGAATTCCTAACCGTCGACCCAAATTCCTAGCGCGCTCGCTAAGGCGCGCGTAATTCCCATGTATTTCCCGAATTGCGAAAAGATGAAATTCCAAAAACCGATCCAAAAATGACGAGGGTTCTGAGAAGGACGGGTCTCCCTGATTACGAACAACGCACGTTAATTCATGAAAATACAAAAAGAGGCCTCGTCGGCCTGTTTGCAAAAATACCAAAATTCGAAAAAGAAGGGGGGGGGGGGGGGGGGGAATGAAAAATGGCGCAGGTCTGGAAGCTGGCGCGTCACATATGTGATGCTCAGGGGGTTCCAAAATTAAGCGATCTCCTGATTGCATGGAGGAGAACTAGTTTACAAGGTGGAGGGAGAAGAAGGGGGTTGGAAGGGGGAATGAAAAATGGCGCAGGTCCGGAAGCTGGCGCGTCTCATATGTGACGCTCAGGGGGTTCAAGAATTAAGCGATCTCCTGATTGCATGGAGGAGAACTAATTTACAAGGTGGAGGGAGAGAAAGGGGCCGGGGGGGGGGGAATGAATGAGGAACCGAGCGTATCAGGATGAATAAGATCTTGTATTAACACCTAGATCGGGACAAAGTCCATGTTGACGCCAACTTCAAGTGCAATGTCTTCGCGAATCTGTTGGCTCGTTCTTCAGAACCTCTACCACCCACCCTTGTCATGTGCGACTCCCTGTCTCTTTGACTGATTGAGGTCGTCCAAGTGGCACCATCATGGCTTGCCGATCTAGCCCGGTTTTGCTCGGTCACTGAAAGTCCGATCGACAGTAACTGACGAGGAGAGGGTTATGGAGTGGTCTAGGTCATTCAGCAGGGAGCGGAGGGATGTAATCGGATGCTTCATCACCAAGATCGACAAAGTAGACGATTCAGTGTGCTTGAGGGAATCGATGGTTGGGTCGGGAGAGGGAGAGGAGGTAGTCGGGATACAGGGTAGGGATAATGCGGAGGAAATTATCGCGTAGGGACTCATAGTCCTCTACTGCGGGAAAGGTTCCGGAGATGATGCAGTAGAACTCCATATGGTTGTACTGTCTCTAGGCGACATTCAAGAGAAGGATGTTGAGGGGGAAAGACAGGGAGCGGTGAGGGAAGACTGTGCATAAGAGTCGTACGGCAAAGTGGTGACAAAAGAGCTGGTTGGCGAAAATGCGGTAGTTTAGAGGGAACTCAATGTGGGGAAGAGGAGAAAAGGAGAGATAATCAAGAGGGCGGCGGTAGATCGGACGAGGACGGAGCGTCCGTGCGGGGAGGAGGACGGGGACGAAGCGCGGAGGGGGTGGAGGGAGATGGGGAGCGGGAGTGGCGACACCAAGAGGAGGATTCTGCGCCATCGTGTCAACTGGCGGCGTCGGCAGGGACTTCGGGGTTTAGAGCAGATCCTCCCCGTGCAACAGGTGGTGCTCGGGCCGGTGGGGCCCCCTGGGGCTCCGGTGCTGATGCCTCTTCATCTTCTTTCGGCGTTGATCTGGCTTCCGACTCTTCTTCTGCCGACAGACTCACAATGGCGATGCGACCTAGATCGTCATCCCAGGGCACCTCGTCGTGTGCCTGATGAGCGTTCCAGAACTCGTTTAGATGGGGATT
The DNA here is from genome assembly GCA_003427395.1 of Chara braunii. NCBI lineage: Eukaryota > Viridiplantae > Streptophyta > Charophyceae > Charales > Characeae > Chara > Chara braunii. The sequence continues at coordinate 1,296,002 of BFEA01000220.1, forward strand.
ATCCGGTGCAAGGTCGTCCAGGTCCAGAAAGTACCAAACCGTGGGATCGTCATCGCTCAAGTATTGACCAAAGTCTTTTGTGCAGTTCGCCCAAATTACTGTTGGCGTCAACGTCCTCTCCAATGTGACAGGTTCGGCCTGGCTAGGATCGCTCGAATTAAAGGAGGTAATGTTTGTCGGCAGATCGTCGACGAGTTGAGACAGAAACGTGAGAATCTCGTACGTAACAATTGCTCTTCCGCCTTCAGTGATCTCCCCACAAAGAAGGCCGACCAGAGTGCCATAGGTTTCCGTCTTCGCTGGCCACACCTGCGCTAGTACTAGCGAGATCTCGTTGTAGATTTCCAATTCCCGATTGCTGTAGTATCGAGCCCAATGACACCTCATCGTCACCATATACACGCTCACCGACGCGAATTCAGCCCCCTTACGAATGTAAGAAGGATGGAAAGGAGGGATCGGGGCGGGACGAATCTCCAAGGTGAGAAGGGGATCGGCCCAAGATGGTCAGAGAGTTGGAAGATCCGAGGGGAGGGAGAAGGACGAAGAGGGGGAAGTGGATGAGTTGGGCGATCAGTGCTGCTAGTCCGAAGAGAAAAGGTGTCGATACACTCGGTTCCCACCACCTGTTGGCCTGGTAGGGCCAGCCGTTGCCGCCAATCCGCCACCAATGCCTGCCCCCACTCGGAGAGACTCGTGACTACCCCGTCACGCCGCTGCGAGCCAATGGTACACAGATCGCCACTGAAGGCGACGATTATGGTTACATCGCTCTGATTAGGGCGGGGGAATCGTTCGAATGCCAAGGCTTCCACCAAGATGACTGTCGCTCCCAACTCCGTCGAGATCGTTACCTCTACCGCCGCGTACCAAGCCCAGTGGCTAAACAATTGCGCAAACTGGAGGAGATCGGGATTGAGACGAGGATGCGCGACTTGGCGAAACTGCAGTGAAGGTCAAGGCTGAAGAAGCTGTGGAGGAAGAGTCGGCTTTATGGCGAAACTCATGGTGAAGACCGAGTAGAAATGGTACCAGACGAAGAGGGGGAAAGCAAGATCCTCGTCTGGGCTAGAGAAGGAAGACGAAGGCGAGATAGGATCCTCAGAGGGTGGGAGGGGGCGAAGGTAGGAGGTATGACGGACAATAGGAAGAGAGCTATGGATGGTGCCGGTCTCAGTAGCGATGCGCACAGTATTGGCTCCGTTAGGGCCGAGTTCCACTACTCGAAAACAGCTAGAAAACTTGGGAGCGAGTTTCCGGTCGCGTGCACATTTACGTACCTGCACTAGGTACCTAATTTATATTGGTGTTGTGGGCCTGCGTTCCCATTCCGGGCCTTGTAACTACGGATCTGCCTACGGTGGGCCAGTTCGGTCATTTTCTGCTTTTTTCGGGCTAGCCTAGGGATAACCTTTTCCATCAATTCCGCGTACCGTTTAGCCTTGGCCTTGAGGGCCGACCTCGTGTTCCTTCCCTCTTTTTCGGCATTTTTCGAGGCGCTTCGATTGTTGACACATGGGATACTATTGGTTCGAAGCTGAAAGGGGGTGAATCCAGTGGACTTTTGAGGGGTTGCTCGATGGATCTCGATGATTTGATACACTATCTCAGGCCAAGGACGCGTGTCATTGGCTGCTAAGTTCCTGCGAAGAGCGGTCTTGATCATGCGGTTCGCATTCTCGGCTAATTCGTTAGACTAAGAGACATGGGGAACAGTGTGTCGGAGAGTAACGCCATGATGCATCAATAAGTCCTCTACCTCGGCTTTGAATTCAGACTCATTGTCGGTTAGAATCTCTTTTGTATCTAGATGGGTATTGAGGAATCAATCGATGTACGTAGCTATCTCTGAGGCCTTATGTGTCTTACAGGGGTAAACTTCGATGTACTTCGAGAAATGGTCGATCAATACCAAGAATGGAGTACTCACAACGGTTGGGGCCAGGTGGCACGTCAATATCTGTCGTGTCCATACTGACTCGCTAGAAAGGACGTTCTACCTCCGTCGGGACTATCGTGTTTGGCCCACGAAGAGGCGCACGGTCGACAACACAAACTAGACAGTTAGCAACCACGTGCCTCACGTCATCGCGGATATTAGACCAGAACCATCGATTTTGATCGATGGTCGCTTCAGTGACACGTACCGCAAAATGAGCGGTCTGCTCCTCGTGCGTCGATTTGGTCCAGTTATATCGCTGAAATAGGTGGGGAACCGTCAACCATAAACCCGATCCGTCTGTTTTACGTTTTTACATATGACCGTTGATCCATCTGTAATCTTGGGACCTCTCGGTGGTCTGACGCCTGTCATGCTTAATGAGATGGTCCAATGGTTTGCCAACTAATTTAGCCAATAATATTTTATCCGTCCATACTTCAACCATTCAGTATTTTTTATCGTATTCGGGGCTGTCAGTTCTGGCGGCCTCGAATCGAATTTTCGTGGGAAGCTTGTCCGTCCGACACAGAGGGCACTTCCATGCCTTATTACTCGTTCGATATAGAATACAGCCGCCATGCGCACAATTGACACACGTGGCACATTCTACCCAGTAAGTGAACCCCGACTCAAAGGGATAGCAGTCTACCCCATAAACCCGCGAAATAAACATGCAAGAATAACAGAACTTATCTGGAAGACTGGCGAAGAATTCCGAATGCGGAGGGGGAGGGGAATCAGTGGGGTTGAAAGAAGGAGCAGAAGAAGACGGGGTCGTTATTGTTCCGGGAAAAGGAGAGAGAGAGAGAGAAGAGAGCATGTGTCCACTCAATCCTTCAGAAGGATCTTCACTGTACCGTACTCGGGCTCGTTTTTTGGCTCCGGATTGTGCCACGGTGTCACTTCCTCACTCCTGAGTACCTCATCGGGACGATGCAATCGTGCCAGTCTATCCTCATTGCCGTGTCTCTCATGTTTCCAATGACGAATGTCAATATCCATGCTCTGCAACGTGGTAGCCCATCGTTCGATCATACTCGAGTAATCCTTGTACTTCTTCAGAGCCAACAGTGGTTCATGATCAGTCACCAATGTGAACTTCTGGCCATACAAATAAGCTAAGAAGTGACTGATTCCCCACAAAGCCGCGTAGCATTCTCCCGTTGGAGCGGAGTAGTTCCGCTTGCAGGAAGGTACCGATTTAGATGCATATTCCACCGCGTGTTCCAGACCATCAGGTCCCACCTGGGCCAAGATCGCCTCGGGCTGCCAATCGGTGATGAGAACAAAAGGTTTTTCCGAGTCTGGTCTTATGAGGATCGGGACCGAGATCAGAGCTGCCTTAAGTTCTCGAATGGCCTGATCTCACTGCGGGGTCCAGATCAATGGCTGATTTTTTTTCAACAAGTTTGTGAGTGGTCCCGCAATCGCTCACGCTCGGCTGCGACAAAACGCAAAGATCAGGCACAACCCTTTGACTCAAATTAGCTCTACGGCGGTCGCGACGAGGCCGTGTATTCGCCGTTTACGGCGTTTATAGCTAAATTCACGCGACAACCGCACATTCTCGTGGTCGTCCTTTTTTACCACTTAGGCACGGAATCACAAGGCTTAGTTGTCGTGGGTCGCTATTTTAGGTAGGATAGGCTTCAAAATTTTCATCCTTGCAATCTCGCGTCCACACACTATTGGTCGGCGTGGCGATCCGTCACCTTATGCCACGTCGTTGCTGTGACACCCCAAAAAAGTTGCGCACTCAGAATTTCCCACAAACTCATGCAATGATCATAGCGTTATTATGCCTAGTTTTCAAAAGATCTGTCAACGTCAACATCAAGCGTTGATTTTTTTGGTCCTAGATATGGCCTGAATAAAATTTTGGTAGACAATACAACCTCATTAAGTTATTGAACTTGGAAAAATTTCACACAGGGCGAATAACATCCGAAATTTTAAAATATTGGTCAAATACCCTTGTTAGGGTTTCTACCCTGACAATGTATAAGAGTAAGGTCCCGATGTTAGGCGTAACACGAGTCAGACTCTCTATAACAGTCGGGTTAGTCCTTGACTGAGCTAAGAGACTCGCCCGCGAGTTCAAGATCCGCGTGGGTTGTGAAGAAGGGATATAGTATGAACGTAGTATAATTTTCCTTGTTAGATTATCAATTTGACATTTGAGTCAACAACCAGAATTCAAGGTCCTTGTCTTGCCCACAAATTCACTCTCAGGGTGAGGATCTCCGATTGCTAGCACTCGCTTCGCCTTGTCCCAAGGTAAGTTGCCTTTGAGGCCGAACGACTGTTCCTTCAGCCGTACTATATCACAAACGACATACTCTTCAGTCGATACTTCAGTCTCGTGTGCAACACCTAAACTCAAGAAAATTTGCATGTTCATGGGTAGTGTATGATTTGTCGTCATAACAATGAACCGTAAGACTTTACATGTCTAGAAGCTAGGACATCACTCACGCATCACCTTTATATACATGAATCCGTGCAATTTGCAACTCACTGCTTACACTACCTAAGTTATGAGACAATAATAATGGGCACTTAGGTCAAAGCGTCGTAAGAGCAAAAGTCTATTAGAAGGAGTCGACCTGATGCGCGAGCCGCCTCGAGAGATCAACGCTCTGAGGTCCGTTAGACTTATGGGCTAATGTGAGGCATCCTACCGTGCATACACGTATGCTATAGCTGACAAGCTTGAGGAACGACTTTGTGGCACAACAAGTAAAAACCTCCACATGTGGGTCGGTAAGGATACGACTACCTAAGGATAGTGACAACTCATTGGGTAGAGGTAAGTTGTGCCTTATGGAATCTGGCCCTGTCGGAGGGGTGTCCTGAGAGGTATAGCTGGCACACTCAACCGAAGTGACAATGAAAACTAAAGATCCACGGATTCCGTGTTTAATGGTCGGGAGGGTCCCCCCGTGCATGCAAGCATGCGAGACCAATACACTGGACACCGGTTTTATGACAAAAAAAACCTCTACAAACCCCGCCCATCATTGTTCACCAGATAAAAAAAATTGTCAACCTATTTGGCAGACGCCAAGCGTCAGGTTCACGAAATTGTGCCATAAAAGTCAACGTTGCCACAACCAACCAACGAACCAATGCGTCCGTGTGTTGGTAACAACTGCCAACAAAAGTGAATTCCACATAATAAAAAAGCAGACTGGTTACCTGATGTCTCTATCCTCTTTTGAGGACTGGTTCTTCAACACCAGAGGCCCTACACATGGGAAAACACACGACAAGGCAGATTGGTCCTATGACAAGAAAGAACCCAGTGAAAAGAAACTGCCAACCTAATGGACATATATCGGACCCTACTTGAACCGCAACGTTAGGCTGCAAACTCGAATATAAATGCATCCCCAACGCTCCGAATCACCGTTAGCGGGGCACGGTCCTAGGTCACAATTGACTTCGATCAAAATATGCATTTGGTTTTGCACAAGTATTTGTTCGCGGGTGAGAATGAATTTGTTTATTTTTAATTCTCTTCTTTTGCATAGGAGCCTAAGCTACATCCCTGTTTTTTCTCCGAATTGTTTGTAGCCGAAAATCAGAACTAACAATAGCCACTTTGGGGTACTTACCAGCCAGGGCACTCAGTTGCTTTATCCGCAGTAGGAGGCAGGAGGGATTGGGAGAGTCTGAAAGAACCATGGTGGGAAGAACCAGAAGGGTCCACCCTGCCGCTAGTAGGCAGGGCTTCAACTAGGATTTACTAGTTGTAGGTTAGCATAGTTAGGAAGTGGACAAAGAATAGGGGTAGGCTAGAATAGGACATAATTTTTTATACCCCTCGAGGTAGTTTGTTTGGGGTTTGTCAGCCGCAAGGCCACTTTAATTGCTTAGACTGAGGAGGTTTGGCCCAAATGGGCATTTGCTAGGACGGTATAGGTAGCCGAAAGGCGCCCACATTTTGTTGGTTGTTTGTTGGCTCTGCCACTTGTTGTTGGGTGAAAGACCCGCGTACCTATACTGGGTCCCAATATGTGACAATGTTCGATCCAAGTTGTTTGTGAGGAATTCCCGACCTCATGTTGTATGATAATGGATCGGAAAAAATTGTCTGGCACCCCTGTAATTTCCATTATTTTGTGTCACGCCCCTCCAACGGCCCACTTACCCTGCCGTGCCCCTGGGGCCCTTGAACTTTCCTGCATGCCCCTGTCAGCAAGGGGCACAAGTTTCTGTGGTGCCCTTCCTGGACGGCCAGTCTCATTTCGTTGGTCCCTGTGCGATATGCCCTCATGAGTGGCGTACATCTTTCCATCATGCCCTCGCGCCAGAAATTCGGATTTGAAGCACTTGGTTTTTGTGGCACTTCCGAAAAAAATGACCCTGTGTGTGTGTGTGTGTGTGTGTGTGTGTGTGTGTATGTGTGTGTGTGTGTGTGTGAGAGAGAGAGAGAGAGAGAGAGAGAGGTGAAGTGGTCATCATGTGCGTGCAATAACTCGCTGGTTCTGGTGGTCAGCAGCCTCTCTCGTCGAGGATGTACCATAGGTAGGACAGATTCACAATTTTGTTTGGCTGAGGGCTAACCGAGAGACCTGCCTGTAAGGAAAATTCGAGAGGGACATATCTGCAAATTCGGGAAAATATTAGCCCGGACTAACTAGAATTTCCTACAACTACCCTAACTGCGAATAGCAGGCCCGAGCTACTTCTAGGACAGACAGGCCCTATGGGCCTAAGTTGAATGACGGTCCTATAGCCTATAGCCGGGTAGGGAGAGGCCCTAGAGGCCGAAACTGAAACGGCACCGGTCGGTCCAGTCAATGCGGTCTAGGTCGTGTCTAGGTTAGTATAGGTTATAGATAGGGAGATGACGTCGGTTCAGGGTTTTTGGCAGTTAGTACCGTGTACATTGCGGCTGTGCAACGCGTGAACTGGAAGTGGTAACAACTTCAGCGTTGGAGGAGACGGCCATAGCTGGACCTGCGGAGTGTCAGCCATAGCTGGGACTGGCACTGTACTCTGACAACACGTGGGGCTGCCAGAGGTCCGAGCTATTCGAAGTCTGCTGGAGGCGAGAGACGTTGGTGCCCTGCTTGACCCTCTTCCGGAATAGGGTTACAGGGTGTGTAGCGCTGCAGCCATAGCTGCAACTTCTTTCTTAAAGATCATCTTGACAGGAGTGGTGGCGCTGTTGCAGACTTCCACCCGGGAAGTCGTCTAACACTTCATCATCATTAGATAGTGTGGTGCTGATCTTCTTCTTCTTCCTTGAGAGGCGCTTGGCCTTAGAGGCCTGTTTGAGGGTGGCGCGACCTTCTGGAGGTTGTATCTGGGTGACACTTGATGCTTCAGGTTAGGGGTAGTAATAGCGGTTGCTAAGGGTTGGGGAGTGAAGCACTACTCAATTCAGAGCAGCGCACCATAGTTCTGGGGTTATCTTGACAATTCGAGATTCTGAGTTTAATAAACAGTGTTGATACCGGGTTTGTACGATCATTGCTTCATTGTTTCTTGGATGTGATCTACTCGGCTTTCTTTTGTGACTGGTTGGCAATGTGAGGATTTTGTGGAGTGAGGTGCACTTTCAATGTTCTCCGTCATATCGCATGGTCAAGTCTTCCGCTGTGTTTATCTATCTCTGTGCGGTGTGATACTCACATCCTCTCCCCTTCCTTATGTGTATGTATGGGCATACCTGAGAGTCTATGTGTGCAAGCGTTGGTCTTCTGACAACAAGCAACCAGGTTCATAACAGTTGGTATCAGAGCGATTGGATCCAGACAGTGGTGCGATTGATGAGTTGGAGCAACCACCATCATCTGGCGAGACATTGGAGTAGCGTTTCATGGCGATTGGTCATCTTCAAGGTTGTTGTCAGTGAGGTTGGTGGTGTTGAGTGTGTGGCGAGAAGAATTGGACAGAGGGTGACACACTCCTGCTTAGGGTTGTGCAGGAGTGAATGGTGATTGATGCTCAGAGGTCTGGGAGACTCTGAGGAGGTTATTTTTAGCCTGACGACTCATCTGGATACTGGCGATTGGTAAGAAAGTGATCCTCGGGTGTTGCGATTTTGGAATTGGGTCATGATCCCCAATTTCCAAGCAGCGCAGTACAGGGTAAAGTGGCGCTGCACTGAGTTTCTGAGTTATCAGCATCTGGGAGTCCAAATTCAGTGACTCTGTCAATCGAGGGTGAAACGCCTCAGGGAGAATTACTGGATCACCAAATTTCAGGAAGTTTGGTACGTGGGAACAATGGAAATCATCAAAGGATGAATGTGACGAAATGGGTCTGAGCAGACAGCCATAGCCAGGGATTCGTTTATCTTCGTCAGGGATATTCATGTAGTAAGTGTGTTCCTTACTTAAAGTTTACTCTGTGTGACGATTCTAGGGCTATTTTTAGATTAGCGAAATATGGTTTGTCAGTCAGTTCACAGTTGAAAATAGAAATTAAGACTGTGGGACAACCATATCCAATTTCTCCTACCTATTTTTTTTTACTTCTACTAACCCTGTTTGATCTACTCTCTGACTCAAATTTCATCAGTGACTGTTTTACAGTGTTGCGATTCATCCTGTACAGTGAATTTGATGGTTGAGGGTCCTGTTGTCAGTGATAGTGCAAATTTGAATTTTGCGCTGCCATAGTTGAAGCTTAGCTAGACTAGGGTCAATCATAACTTTGATTTTGTCCGTCGGAATTCAGTTCTGGCGGTCGTGGTAAATCACAATTCAGTATACAGTCTGTGTTTGAGATCGCACAATCAAATTTGATGTTCTGAGTCAGTTACTGTGTAATTTGTAATTCGCCATACCCAAGGTATGGCATACAGGGTCATTCGATGGTGAAGTCAGTAGGGTAGAGTCTAAAAATAGTGTACCCTGTAAATCGCTACATCTTGGTCATAAATAGTGATTTGTCAGTTATGAATAGTCACTCTTTCTAATTACTTATCAATACTAATCAGTCCAAGACTGCATCCTGAAAGTTATTGATACAGAATTTTTAGTAATTGCATGCAATTGAAGTGTCAGGGCAGGGAATGAAAAATCGTGAAATTGATTTTTGTTGAGTCAGCTCTAATCTGACCTTGATCCTCAAGCGGTCTGCCAAGACTAAGAACTCATTTGCTCAGATTAACCAATTTCTCTCTCCAGGCAGGTGACAGTAATTGAGTGAGTACTGCCGAGAAAACTCAATTTTTGTTACTTCTTGTTCTATCTTCTGATTATTTGTTTTATTTTATTTATCTAAATTGTGTGAAAAAATAAAATGTATAGGGCAGAGAAGGGTAAAGCCTCTGAGGAGAAGCCTCAGATTCTTCTTGACCCTTTAAACGTTGAATTGCGTGCTAAGGAGGAGAAACTCCACCAACAGACAGAGGCAGTTGAGGCTTTAAAGGCTGAGTTGAAAAAGAAGGAGGAAGCTACCGAAACGGAGACTAGGAGGCGGGAACTGGCAGCAGATGTGGAGAAGGTCAGGGCGAATGGCAGCTCCAGCCAGTACAACAAGGATATTTTGCTGAATTCGTCCTCCTGCAGGATGAAATTCATCAGTCCTATTTTACTAACTGGGATGCCAGGATCACCAGTCTGGAAGAGAGTATGGCAGAGCATGCAAAAGCGTTGAAAGACATCTCTTCCAAACTCAATCGTCTCTTCGTCCATCTTCAGATCCCACCTACCCCGACTGTTCCTACACCTCATGGACCCTCTTAAGGGAGACCTCAGCCATCCCCACAATCCAAACATACATCCCCTCCCTCTACACCCAAGTTAACAACCTCAACACCATTTGATATGTAGCGGCCCAAGCTGACTCCCCCACTTATATTCTTTGGTGAGGACCCAAAGGTGGATGTGGCAGATTGGGTCACTGCATAACGAACCTATCTGAGTGGGTTCAAATGTGATGACGATGTAAAGGTGAGTGTCATCTTGACTCGCTTAGAGAGGACTGCACCAAAATGGTGCATCTTCACTTCCAGTAAGCAGGGGATGAAAATGGTTGATTGGGCGCAGAGGTTGGGGGTGGCTGGTTTTCTGCAGGCTCTGTAGGATAGGTTTGCAGACAAGGAGCAGACCTGGAAAGCATTGGATAAAATTCTGCTTCTAGCCAGAAGAAATTTGATGGCTCCTTGTCTAAACTTTATTCCACCTTTGAGAATCTGACATCGACTTCTGGTTGGAGATGAGTGAGCAGGATCTGAGGGCAACACCTGAGCAATACCAACTTGCTTTATTATCTCAAGGCCACAAGGACTGACGGTCTTTTGGCAGAGCAGCCCTGGACTTAGAGTCCAAACTCCATGTCCTGGAAGCACCTTCTGAAGGAAGGAAGGGACCCTCCTCAAAGGGGCGTAGAAGGAGGAAGGGTGCCCTGTTTACTGCAGCTTCGAGTTCTGATGATGATGCAGCATCCCAGAGTGGGACCCCTCCATCTGGGGCTGCTACCTCATCTCCTGCAGATTCTGTTGTTCTTACCCTAATTGATGCTTTGATGGGCATGACGAGGGGTAAAGCACCAACCAGCAGCAAGGGGAAAGGTAAAGGACGTGCTTCTTCCCCTGGTGCCAAGAGAGTTCCATTACCACATGACGTTCGCTCGCGACCTGACCCCCTTCATCTTTCCACCTTCCCCTAGCATGCACTCAGAATCCAAATGGGAGTTTGGAGGAAGAGGAAGGACATGGGTGTCTACCTAGGATGCGAGGGGGACCACTTTTTGAAGGACTATCCCAGCATGTCTCGCAGATCTACAGGCAACTCTAGTTAAAAAAACTAGAGTAGAGGGAGGTGGAAGCAACAGTTCCTTCCACCAGTGATGATTCACCTTCTGATGAAGATAAATCATCACATTCTCTCGCTGGTTTTCTTTGTAGAGTTGCATCATCAGGGTCCTTATTTTATGAGGATATGGCCATCCCGCTATTTGCTTGCTTATCCTTGCGTTTATTATTTAACTATTATAATTGTTATTATTATTATTATTATTATTATTATTATTATTATTATTATTATTATTTTATTACATTATCATTATTGTTATTATTACAATATTATTATTGTTACTATTATTATTATTATTATTAAGATTTATTATTATTAGTTTGTGCAACATGCTTTGGCAAGCAAAACACAGTAGAAAGGCGGGAGTGATAGAGAGGCAAATGAGACTTACCTGTTCTGCACCCGTGGTTGAAGGAGGCGAGTAACAAATGTACGAGAATGAAAACACAAATCTGCTGAGGCAGGGCTATAGGAAGGGAGGAAAGTAGAAGGGAGAAGAAGGAGAAAGGGGAGAGAGGAAGAAAGAGGGAGTTTTTCTTCTTTTTCACCTTCTCTTCCATACCCTCTCGCTATCTGACTTCTCAGTAACTCCAGACTACGAGAAAAGTGAGAGAGAGAAAGAGAGAGAGAGAGAGAGAGAGGTGACAATGTGTGGGATCGAGGTCGTAAGAGAGACGCGAGACATACCTGGTGGTGGAAACGTGCGACAATGGCCACGATTCACTCGTGCTTTAGAAGAGTTGTGGTCGTCGTTGCTCGGCATTATAGTAGCGGGCCAGATGGGATCAACCCTACGTAATCTGGGCACCGAACGTCAGATGGGATAACGACTCTGATTCTTCGTTGATAAGGATGATGCTAGTCCAACATTAACATTTATGAGATGACTATAGTGTTCTTGGTTGGTGAAACCCATGATGCAATTTTGCTGACTGGAGCGAGGTCTCGACTATCCGGTCCTGCGTATATAATGTTGGTTGATGGTTGAAGATCGTTGTTGCACATCTTTTCCGATTATTATTATTATTATTTATTATTATTAGTATTATTAGTATTATTACTATTATTGCAGTCAGACTCGTTTTCAGTCACACCTTTCATGCACCATGGCAACAGCCCTCAATTCTCAGAAAATCGCAACCGAATATGCGTTCTCTTGCAATTGGCTATGGCGATTGTGCGCCCAAATAACTCGTTGATCACACACTGGATCACCCTGGGTACCCCACGACCACACTCTGAGAACACACGCATAGACTCACGGTCGTTAGATACTGGTACACAGCAGGAAACATGCGACATTGGTCGCTGCATGCTCGTACTTCAACAAGTTGTTGAAGTCATCATCTGGCTGTAGTATAGGCTAGATAGGACCTACCGCATGTAGTCTGGGCGTTGAGTGCCAGATAGGATATCAACATTGGTTCTTCGTTGATGATAATGATGAGAATATTTCAGCATTGTCAATTATGAACACTTGGTGTATTCTCATTTGGAGAATCTCGTGATGCAATGCCGCTGTTGGTTCGAGGTCAAGACTATCTGGACTCATGTGCATGATGCTGCTTGTTTTTCTGGGTTTCGCTATTGCTCATCTCCCCTGCTACAGTCCGACAAGGCAAGACACACAGACTACTGAGCGCACAGACAGACTGGTTGGGTAGACAGATGGCAAATAAACAGACACGGACGGACATACAAGTAAAACAGATGGACTAACAGACATGAACAGACTGACTGATAGACATAGACAAGCGAGCACAGTTAATCAGACAAGTGAACACAGTCAGTCAGATAACCCAACACAGTCAGACAAACGAACAAAACAGAAGGGCAAACACGGTCAGACAGACGGACACAGACACGGAAAGAGAATCGCATACACACAGAGGATGAAACAGAGAGAGTGTGGGAGAAAAGAGAAAGCGTACCTGGTGGAGAAGAGGTCGGCATTGGCATAGATATCATCACTCGCTAATAGTCAAGTTGTCTAGTTGCTGTCATACAACAGTTGTAGTGATAGGCTATAGAGTAGATAGGACCCCTGGTGCCATTCACAAGCGAGAGCTACATTGTGTTATGCTATTGGTGTTGCCCTATGGACATTGACTCACGATTCTTCTGTATTGTTCTCAATAGGACGGTTGCTCGGTTCCAACGTACTATCTGCTCTGGCTTTGACTACCTGGACTTCAGATTGAATTTGCAAACTAGATTTTTGTGCTTTATCCATATTCATGTTCCTCGCACTCTGGATTTTTGTGCTACGTCCATATCCATGTCCTTTGCATATTATTATTATTATTATTATTATTATTATTATTATTATTATTATTATTATTATTGTTGTGAGGATTGAGCCCTCAGAAGGGCCTTGCCTACTTGCATTTGTACTAGGCATAGGCCCAGCAAGCCTCGTGCCCGCCCTAAGTGAAGGCGGGCCAGATCTGTGACCGCCCTAAGTGAAGNCTTGCCTACTTGCATTTGTACTAGGCATAGGCCCAGCAAGCCTCGTGCCCGCCCTAAGTGAAGGCGGGCCAGATCTGTGACCGCCCTAAGTGAAGGCARKCCARCCAGTCAATAAGAGCCCTCTGTGTAAACAGTTCACGAAGTAGGGTTCATACASTTGCAGCACGCCAGTTGGTTGGAGTGCACCGAGTCTCGAATCTGCAAATATGGAGATTCCARGGCCTCTGRGTTAATTAGGCCTGGGCACTTGAACGTGAGGCCRACAATGCRTGCTGGGTATAGAGGCCGAAAATGYGAAAGAAAAATCGGCCACTATCTGAATCTGACCRCAKRCCTTGACAAAAGAGGCGCARCTGCATCACCCMGGCCCCAACTRCATTGAGCCWGSATTCAGGCACTGGGGCCCAGTCGCAGACTGAAGGGAGGCCACCCACGCGCAACACTGGCATATAGGCAAGCAGGGCGAGTAGGCAGGGATCTTTTGCCAATACAGTCATTGCCGGCACGCTGCTTGAATGCAAGCTGCTGTGTTGCGCTAGGAGGAGGTGAAAGACAGGCATGCATTAGGCGGTAGTGCGTTGTCTGTGGGCGCAAGGCACTGGTGGCCATAGCCGGGCTGCCTGTGTGCACAGTGAAGGAAAAGGGTGAAGGTGGTTCTTCGGAGGTGAAGGGCGCTGTGGGTTATCAAGGGAGAACGTGGGTGAAGAGGACACGTACTTGGTGAAGGTGGAAGTCGGTATTGGTGTTGACATCACCGCTCGCTGGTAGTCAAGTTGTCGGGTTACTTTCATTGCTGTAGTTGTAGACTTAGTCTGCAGAGTAGGTAGGGCACCTGGCACCATTCAGACAAAGAGCTACATCGGATTATGCTGTTGATGTTGCCCTGATGGGCTTGGACATTGACTCAAGATTCTTCTGTATTGTTCTCAATTGGATAGTTACTTAGTTCCATTGTACTATCTGCTCTGGCCTTAACTACCTGGACTTCAGTGAGAATTGCAACCTAGATTTCGGTACTTGTTCGCATTCATGTCCCTTATATTTATTTTCTGTTATTATTATTATTATTATTATTATTATTATTATTATTATTATTATTATTAGCATTATTAGTAGTAGTAGTAGTATCTCAGACCCGATTTTTACCTTCATGCATGCGAACAGTAACGCAACAAACAGGTGATATATGCCCACTAAAAACTCAGAGATATGGGAACCCGGGTACGGGTTCACTTTCGAAAACTACGACGACTCAGCGCCCAACCATTCACTGTTCACACACATCGGATCACACTGAATGTCGCACACACGACACTCTGATCTCATAGTCGCAGATTCACAGTGACGCACGGGGCACACCGCCATTGTGATATACACAAAGACGCCCGGTACCTGGCAGCARCGCTTCCTCATGGCTTACGGAGTGGGAATGAATCAGAGGCCGRGCGGTGCCTCTTGACTTATACTTCTGCAGCTTGCTGAGCTACCCTTTCCGTCGGCCCATGGTGCACACAACCCCTCGTAGWACTTGCAGAAATGGACTGGGACAKCCACAGTCTGATCCAGACAGACGCAGTTTGAGAAAGACAAGAACGGTCTGGGACAGACGRGCACAGTCTGAGCCAGACAGACGCAACTGTCTGGGACAAACAGCCAAAGGCCGACGCTCAGATATRYTGCGGCGGATACGCGATCACGTGTCCCACGCACAGATACAGTAGGACACATTCATACACTGGGACACACACACASATAGCGGGGAAGAAGGAAAGACGAACAGRYAATACCGRAAGATCGGACATACCGGATGATCAGACATAYCGGGTGAGCAGACAATCTCGGGTGAACAGGCAATAYCGGGTGAAAGACACACMGGGAAAACGAATATGATTGGGACACCGGCGCATTCCCCGGTGTAAGCACCAGGCGCCAATCAAAAGAGGGAGAGAGCTACATCGGGGATATACTGTTGGTATTGCCACTTGGACTTGGACCTTAACCTACAAACCTGATGTATCATTTTCAAAAAGGGTGGCTACTTGGTTCCATTATGTTATCTACTCTTGTTTTGGCTACTTGGACTGATCATGTGATCTGCGAGGAGAATTTCAGTGCTTCGTCTACATTCATGTCCCTAGTAGCTAATTAGTAATATTATTATTGTTATTATTATTACTATTATTAGCAGATTCGTTTCATTACCCTTCTCCTACATGAGAACAGCAGCACACACAAACCGTGATACACAATGACACAGAGAGAAAGGGGATATGCGTACAACAAAGGAGGGCAAAGAGAGAAAGAAGGAAGAGACCGTAGGTAAAGTTGTGGAGTGAAGTAGGTTGGGGCATTGGGGTTGACATGGGCCTGAGAACTTGAGTTATGGCTCACTACTAAATTGTATTGCTCTGTTTGGTTGAATGCGCAGAGCTATGATACTCGCTGCTTATATATGACTATTCAGACGACTGTGTGATCTCGCAACCCGGGTTTTTATATCATTCGTTTTCATTATCTTTAATATTATTATTATTATTATTATTATTATTATTACTATTATTATTATTATTATTATTATTATTATTATTATTATTATTATTATTATTATTATTTCTTTTATCATTATTATTATTATTATTATTATTATTATTATTATTATTATTATTATTTCCTTTATCAGTATTATTGTTATTATTATTATTATTGACATTATTATTACTTATATCGACGGAACCACATACTAGAATAGGAATCGGAATCGGACAGGGATGCGAGGTATGACGACTCTTACCGCCTTAATCCTCCTCCGCTTTCATATACCTAAACCCCACGTAAGCGCACAACTACCTTCAAACAACATGAGTAGGCATAGTATTTTCGGATAGCTTACTGAGATCATTACTCATGCACAAAGGACTTTCATTCCTCGATTGCGGGAGCTCTGCCGGAGTTCAGGAGGAACTCTTGAGGCAGAGAACGACGAGGTACGTTACTTCGACCCAGATGTTGTCTCATACAGGCTATCACCATAACAATGATCATAAGGGTTAGGGACTCAGAATCAAAAACTCTTAAAGTCTTGGATTGCGGGTAGAGAAAAGGATGGCTGAGTGTGAAACTGRTTGCTTCTSGATACAACAATCTTGYTGTGGGYGCTGATCGGAGRTATGGATACAAGCTATCAGACCTCTCGCGATCRTTYTCTCYATATCCCATCCAAACARATGATGGGTACCTTGGTTTGRGTTGSCATAATTAACTGTCATGAATCACACCGATCATTGYTCATTATATATCTGATCCARCAATAARTYTYCAAACTAACAACGATTCAGGGMTCGAATGSCATCAAAAGCGATGACTTGAGYCATAGKTAAGACTTGTGTGGWGGTAAGAATAGCAGGGAAAGACTGCCTTAACTCCAAATGAGCCTTACGCTTGGTCAGTGGTAAGTTCAGGGACCCTTGGACATYCGCCTTATTGAGGRATAGCCAYTGATAAGAGTWGYAGGGGAATCCTGTATTATCCGTGACTAGTCTGATATAAGAGTTGTGAGGTTTCAAGGACACCTGCCTTATCATTAACCAACTTAACATTCTTTTCAGTGGTAAGAGTAAGCAAGGACCCTTGGACACCTGCCTTATTGAAGGCTAGCCAYTGATAAGAGTAACAGGGAATCCTGTCTTATYAGTGACTAGTCTGATATAAGAGTTGRGAGGTTTCAAGGACACATGCCTTATCACCGATTAAACCTCAGATTCTTTTCAATGGTAAGAGTAAGTAAGGATCCTTGGACACCCGCCTTATTGAGGGTTAGCCACTGATAAGAGTAGCAGGGGAATCCTGTCTTATCAGCGACTAGTCTGACATAAGAGTTGTGAGGTTGYAAGGACACCTCCCTTATCATTGATCAAACCTAACATTCATTCAGTGGTAAGGGTAGTAAGGATCCTWGGACACCCGTCTTATTGAGGGYTAGCCAGTGATAAGAGTAGCAAGGGAATCCTGTCTTATCAATGACTAGTCCGATATAAGAGTTGTGAGGTTTGAAGGATACCTGCCTTATCAATAAACATCCTAGGGCTTAGTCAGTGATAAGAGTAGTAAGGATCCTTGGGCACCCGCCTTATTGAGGGTCGGTCAGTAATAAGAGTAACAGGGGAATCCTGTCTTATTAGTGACTAATCCAATATAAGAAGTAGCGAGGTTTCAAGGACACCTGCTTTATCAGTGGCTAGCCATAGGATAAGCCTACCGCTAAATGTGTTTGGCACACAGTGGCCAAGACCCACAAGTTTGCCCTTTGTCAAACAAAGCTCCAGTAACAGATGGATATGTCCTGAATGGTCTGCCATACCGCCGCTAACTTTCTCCACAATCTGCATTGTTCGGTCCTAACTAACTATCTCTGATTCTACTGAAAGAGGATAAGTGAGATCTTGCCTCAGAGAAAGACTATCCATTCATCTGATTCCTTTCCATGAGATTTTTTCCGCAAGTTGGATTGATGATGTGATCATGCGTGTTGGGAGAAGGAAAGGAACCTCGGATAGGATAATCTCAAAAAGGGATAGGAATGAGATAGTGAAAAAAATATGGAGAGTTACTACGACAGTAAAAAGATAAGTGAATTATTATTCACTACCTGAAGCGAAAGGGCAACAACCCGAACAATTATTTAAGGATAGAAGTCAGTCAAAAGACACAGAGTCTAGAAGGAACTTTCTAGATCTCAGTTAGGAAGAGAGATATTAAATTTCTCTTGGACTGTRTTGTGTCTACAGGTTTCGACACTTCGGAGAACTTACGGGGGAATCCGTAAGAACAACAATTTTGTTAGCTCTGGATAACAGGTCGGTACTCCGACTCAACTTCCACCCATGGCTTGACACCCACACCTAAGACAAGACCTAAGAAGGGAACAGATAAATCTTCCCCCTGTATCTATGCCTAAATTGTCCAAATCACACTCAGGAGTCTTCAAAATGTGTGGGGCTGGGRTAAAATGGAGTCAGGGTTAGGAAGGAATGTTGTTTTCAAGGGTTTGGGGCGTGAGTGACATGCTATGAATGGATTAAAGGTTGACGCTTGTAGCGCATTTTGTGTCTGCATCTGTATATGTGTACGTGATGTCTTGCATTTGCACAGGTGTTGGACATTTGTGCTGTCTTCTGAGTTTGGGATCGTCTGAGAAATTCGGGCAAAGGGGCACGACAATCGTGAAAGTGAGGTCCACCGCTCAGTCAGCTCCCCTGATTTACATATATACATATATATATATATATATATACTTGTGAATGAGATAGTAGGTTGGTCGATATCTAGGAATTCATTTGTCTGGGACTTCTTTTGGGAAGAATGAGAGATTACTAAGGGCTTTACTCTGACATTTTCATAAGGTCAACAAAGGGGACATAGAGTCATTGTCATAGTTAGCTAAGAGTGGAAGAATGTCCGAGAAGTCGACCTGATTAGATAGTCGGTCCGGAGAGTTAGCACCTCGGGGCTCGACATACGGGTCAGTCTTAAGGCGTTCTACCGCGCGTATGCCTATGCTACGACGATCGAGAAAACGCCCTCAGCTGGCCGACCTCTGCGATTGCATGTAAAAACCTTCGTATGTGGGTCAGTAGCTCAGCACGGATACGCCCACCTAAGGGATGGTGACAGCTTCCGCAGGTGGAGGTATGTTGTACCTTCGGGGATCCCTAACCTGTCGTAGGGAGTCGTGAGAGGTATAGCACGCGCGCACGGTCGGAGTTGGTATTTCGTTAAAGAGACAAAGAAACTCCTGCGTGACACGACCGTGAGGTCCAACACCAAAAACTTACTTCGCGTCTGGGTGTGGGACCGCCGCGCGCGACAGGTGGCGCCGTTGCCGGGGATCTCATTTTAAGCCGAGGTCCTTAGTGAACGAACTTGGGTAAAGCAAGATCCAGGCAGAACGACAATTATTAAAAAGTCGGTAATTAACTAAGACTCTAAGTAGAATAAGGAACCTTTGATATCTGGTGACGAGTAATTGCTCCAACTAAATCAGTGAGTAAATAAGAGTTGGCAAATATGGCACCTAAGGGCCGTGGGACCGGAACTGGTAGAGGAAGAGGCGGCAGACAAGGAAAGGCGTCTGAAAGGTCTGTGAACTTGACCAGTGAAAGGGGAGATTAGAATGAAGATGATGAGGAGAAAGATGAAGGATTGAGGGCAAGAAGGTATAGGGAGGAGAGGCGCATGCATACCCCAGACCCTGACGAAATGGCTTATTATTCATATAGGTATGCAAGGCGTTATGGAGAATCTCCACCACGCTTCAGGACGCCTAGTCGCCCGCATCCTAGCCCTTATCCACTATCTCAAGAACGACAGTTGGCTATCCTTTCCCCGCCTCACTAACAGGGGCTCCGCGGGGCACCAAGCGTGCCTGATCCTCCTGTAGTTGTGCTGTCTGCGTCTCCTGATAGGAGGATGTGCATATCGCTTTTAATATTTCTACTATGTCAAATAGAGATATGTGGGTTAATAACATACTTGCTGTACAAAAATATTATATAAAGGTTCAAAAGGATCGAAGGAGATGATGAGATAGAAAGGGGAATTAGTCAGATCTTGGGATTATAAGTCTACTAGCTAAAATAAAAGAGATGTGGGCTGGATTGTGTTGTGTAGTAGGTGGATTGTGCCGACGAGAAAAAAAATAGCTTCTGCCCGATATCAAATCACGATCAGAGAGCCCGTGCAAATGAGGCGTGGCCTGATGATGAATCTGCCAAGTCGTCATGAGGAGAACGAAGAAACGGGGTATTGTTGGGGGATTTCTGTAGAGGAACAAATTTTCATTTGGATCGAATCTCGATGGGTTTGAGGCGAAAATCGCGCAGTAGAAAGGGTATCATTTAGTCTTAAGAACTGATCGATCTCTTTCCAGACTATTGTGGATAGTAGAATCCGCGCTCGAGTCTAGGAAAAGAGATGCAAGTTTGAATGGGTTTGAAGGAATGATAGGAACTGTGAGGGTGGGAAAGGCTAACGATTTCTTCCGCCAGTAGCATATCTAAGAGGGACCCTTCCTATGTTCATCATAGATGCAACCTTCGGAGGGAGGACCCGAGTGGAAAGGGTTGCGGAAGTCGCAATGGCAATACCTGAGAAAGAATATCACGCATCTACCCTTCTGTTGGTATACTACATATACCTAGAGATAGGGCACTTGATTGAAGGAAGGGATCCTCAAAACGTACTATCAAGGGTCGACTCCTATGCACGTCAGCACGATTGGGGAAATAGGCATGTCTACTGGGAGGAACTGAAGCAAGGGATCCTCTATCAGATAGGAAGGGGTGCTAAAGAAAGATTGGGATAGAAGAGTGTTAAGAAATGGGAAGATTGAGTAGTTACTAAGAAGAGAAAGGTTCTTTCTTTGACTGTTGTAACAGGTATACCATAATGACTCCTTTAATGTGGTTCGCTGATCGGAGCTTCCTGATTAACCTGCCAGAGCCAAGGGAAGGCGGAGTCAAAACGACACTACCGAAGAGGACGATAGATATGGATGAGGAAATGGATTCATGGTGCGGGATACCGATAGGACAAGAAGCCTTCCTCTGGATAGAAACTTGGTGAACCACAAAGGAAAGGCAGACAATAGTGAAAGTGACCCTTTATCTTCCAACCCTTCTCTGGAGGGCACACGCGATCGATCTTGCGATAGGAGAAAGCCGCCCCGTCTCTAAGTACATATTGATAGCCGAAATGGCCCTTGACGCGTTTTCAAGAAGGATGTATTGGGGAGAAGAAGGGGAAGTTATAAAATCAATCGAAGTGAAGTGGACCGCTGAGTTCGTATATCCAACAAGGTACGTTAGAGCCACGCTTCCGAGCTTCATAATTGATGAAGCATTTTGGGGGATTGAGAATGTAGAACGAGCAGTACTCGCAGCTTGATCAGTTCAAGATATGAGTTTCGAGTTTGAAGCGTCGGAGGTTGTTTACCGTCTGTACTTAAAAATGAGACCGAAACTAAAGAATAGGGATTTTTATAACGTACTATGCGTGGTAAACACGTACCTACGCATCTATCATTTGGAAGACCTCTCGACCTACTGGCGCAATCTCTGTCGGGATGCATGTATTAAAGAATTTATAGATGAAATCCCTTCGTTATTTAGTATGGTTAGAAGCTTTTGGCACGGGGACTGGGTGCTCCTAGAAGAGATACTCGGTTGAGAGAAAAAAAAAAAAGAAAAAAAAAAAGGTATGAAAAGTCATATAGGATAAAAACAAGTCACAAAGGTTAAAAATGCGTCAAGATAGTGACAAAGAGGGTGGATCAATGGTCGTTCTGTGTGTTGTCTACGGTCTAGCAAGAGCCAAGGAAGAAAAAGGGAAAAGATGAGCGATGACAGCGCCAATGGAGGGCCGCCAATCACCGCGGCGGAAATCGTCAAGTTACTAGAAAAAAAGACGATAAAAAGGTTTAACCTACCAAGGATAGACATATTTCATTTCAAAGGGGATAGGGTCACTCATTGGTTATAACTGCTTGAGCAAATCTTCAACCAGCTGACACCAACCGAAAAGTTTGCCCAATTATTCGAGTACGTATGGTGGGAGTGCACCTCTGACGTAGAAGAGGTAGTGAGAAAGTCCAACAATGATTGGGCTGAGTTTAAAAAGGGCATGCAGAAGACGTTTAAGTTGGGAGATGGTCTGCTCACAATTGACCATCTCTATAACATGAACAGAGATGACTTCACAACGATCAGGGCGTTCGCCAACACGTTCGAAAAGACAGCCGAGAGGGTCCCAGGACTGTCTGAAGAAATGCAGTGCGTCATATTCCTAGGGAAGTTCTCTGGGTATGAGGCGATGGAATTAACCCGAGGGGGAGCCGCCGGGAGAAAGACAACCTGGGAAACCATAAAGAGGAACATCGCGGCGGGAGACATGGACCAAATATTCCATCACCAAATCAAGGTCAAACGAAAGAAAAGAAAGACAGTAGGGACAATCCAACAAACGGATAGTGTACTTGGGGGAGTATTGAGCAATATGGCAAATGAGATAAAAGAACTCAGGGAAAGAGTGACACCATCAAGGGTATTAACAGTGACACAGCCATCAGGAAAGAGAAGGAAGGAAGAGGAAGATAGAGAGGAAGAAGCAGAAGACAGAGGACCAGAAGGAACAGGCAAACTGACCAAGTGTCAGAGAAAGGATAAAAATATCGCTATTGGAGGACAAGGATCGGGAAAAGGACAAGTAACTCAACAAGCGATAGTCCAGTATGGACAGGAGCCGTCATCAAGCACAGCGCAATATGGTCAATGACCCGTCAGTGCGCCTATGGGAGCATGGCCTGGGTACTTCCCGGTAGGGCCATGGCCTGCGCAGGGTCCATATCCCATGATACCCCAGAATCAGAATTTGGGAGGAGAACAAAACACGGGACGACTTCAACTAACAGGGCAGAACCAAGCGGGATCTTGTCGCCAAGGTGGTCAAAACCAAAACAGGTCCCAAGGACAAGGACAAGGACGTGGAAGAGGTAGGAATGGTGGTAGAAATCAGGGACCAGGGGAACGAGGAGCAGGTAACAGAGGAGGTGGAAACCAGGGTAGGAACTGGGGGCAGCCCCAAGGGGGTGCAAATCCAGTCGGGCAGGAATACCAGCAAGGGTATGGTCGTGGATACGACCAAAGCTATGGAAGGGGGTATGGTAGAGGAAACGGACAATGGAGCGGACAAGGATATGGCAGGGGGTGGACTGATTACAGAGAATGCGTCTGTACCCACTGCGCGATCAAAGGACACACGGTTAAAAGATGTCATGTTAGGAAGCTTGACAAGCGTGAAAGGCTCATAACATCAAACATGGAAGGCGAGGTGTTCGACCAAAATGGTAGGGTGATTGATCCTGAGATTCCAGGGGGCACAAGGGAAGAGGCTCTTCGTGTGGCCGCGCTTGGTCCCAACGCACCGGGGATGTTCCGAATTTGGCAGGAAAGGGAAGAACCAGTAGTGCAGGTGGAAGATATAACTGACTTGGAAGAGGAAGTGAGTAGGATGGGGATTGGAGAAGACAAAGGAGACGTGTCGCTTGTGGAAGAAGAAACAGAGGAGGAAGACGTTAGGACTAACGTCAGAGACACGTTCGATACGATGGGAGATTTGGTAGACAAAATGCAAAGGCTACATCTGAGGCTTCGAGGGATATGTGAAGAAGCGGGAAGAGAAGGGGCTGGATGCCCAAAAGTATTTACCATGGGGCACGGAGGATCAGGAGATGGGCCAAATGAACCCAACCCGAGAATGTTGAGAGCCAATATGGCCGCGAGGAACAGTGGAAGTCAGAGAAGTATGAGAGGAACGATTCCATTCGCTACAAGAAGACCCGCAACAGGGAATCCTCAAAAGGAACAAGCTAAGGCTTCCCAGCCAGCGGAAGAAGAACCACCTATCACGGTAGAGGGCGATGAAGATGAGAATGAGAAAATTAGGGAGGAAGAAGAAAGGCAGGCGGAGATAAGGGCTAAGAGAAGGAAAGACGAGGCTAAGGAAGGAAGATCAAAAGGGGATACGGGACTAAGCAAGAAGAGAAAGTACCAAACTGCGATCGAAGAAGGGGTGGATTTGGAAGGTCTGGTGAATAAACTGCTGGAAGGGCACAATGAACTACTAAACCTGAAAGAAATCCTCGCTTCGGCTCCTAAGTTAAGAGAGATGGTGAAGGCTAGGTTATCACGCCGGGGAGTAGCCTCGGTCCGGATGGGGGATTTAATTCTCAAAGAGGCAAACTGGAGCGTTGCAGGGAGCAAAATGGACTGGAAATTTGTAGGCACAGGGTCCATTGATGTTATGATAAAGGAAAAAATGTGTCCGGGGCAGAGATGAATATTATAAACGGAGAAACCGCGGTAAAACTCGGGTTGGAGGTGGATGAGAATGATTGCGGATTCCTCAACGGAGCCAGCGGCAAGACCGGATACACTGGTGTCGTATCAAATGTGGTCATAGAAATAGGAAGAGTCGAGGTACATACGTGCTTCTACGTCATGCCCAGCTTGGACCTTCCAATATTGCTGGATGTTCGTCATCTTGTGCGATCCTGCCTGTGGGAACTTCGAGGTTATCACATGTAGGAACACAGGCCCACACAGCTCGAAGAACAGGCTCAATGACGGATCCTACACGTTCGAGGAATCTGAGAATAGGAGGAGGGAACTGGAATGGGAAGAAGGAGAGGATGAGTCAGATGATGAAGAAGCCAAAGTGCTTGTATTAAGCCTGACCAATATCAGTGACGCGGTGAAACTTGTATCGGCCTATAGGATGGCTGATCCTGACGCAATCAGGGCACTCACGGAAAGGATCCAAGACGATCCGGAAGGGGGAAAGGTCGATCTCGTTTACAGACCGCCTCCTTCTTCTCAGATGATAGTACCGCATGCACCGAATGCTCAAGCTGCCGGTCAACATTTTTTAGGGGTGGGCTCAAGCAGGGCTCCAAAAGGAGGTACAAGACGGTAGATAAAAAGAGTCACCCTGTGCCAGTTCTAGTGAGTCAAGAAGAAGGGGTGTATTATGATCAGGAAAGAGAACGGATACAGCGAATGAGGGAAGGCATCCCGAATGGGCCTTGTCGTATCGACGATGAGACTGAGAAAGAACTGATAATAGGGGAACCTGACTTTCCGACAAGGCAAGAGGAGGACTTGGTAAAAGAACTGATACGTGAAAAACATGGGGCATATGCCTTCAACGATGATCAACGTGGAAGGCTGGATGTGGACAAGATAGAAATGATCCGCATTCATACTGTACCTCATGAGCCATGGAATGTCCGAGGACCTAAGTATCCCAACCCCGAGGATCGCAGAAGGGTGGTAGAGTACCTAGCAGGGTACTCCAGCGGACCATATGCCTCTCCCTGGTTCTGTTTTGTAAAGCCAAATGGGGTACTCAGATGGGTGCAAGACCTCCAACGACTGAACGCGGTAACTGTAAGGGATGCAGGAGGTTTGCCTAACGCCGACCAGTTGTCAGAAGCTTGTGCAGGTAGGTCGATTGTGTCCCTCATCGACCTCTATTCCGGATACGATCAACTTTCAGTCTATCCGGCAGACCATTCCATCACGGCGATGCACACGCCAAGGGGGTTGGTCTATATGAATGTTGCACCGCAAGGATGAACCAATATTGTGGCCATGGTACAACGGAGCATGATCAGGGTTATGCAGCCAATCGGCCCTCAGATCACTGAGCCGTACATAGATGATCTTGCAGTTAAAGGCCCGATTGAGAAGGATGAGTCAGAAGTGGCTTCAGGGGTGAGAAAGTTTGTGTGAGAACATGTTCAAGGGTTAAGAGAAGTCTTATCTCTACTAGAAGAGTACAACCTCACCGCCAGTAGAGTGAAGTCGATACATTGCGTAAAGGAGGTAACCATTCTAGGATGCATTTGCAACGAGCATGGTCGGCGCCCTGATAAGAAGAAGACCAATAAAATCCTGGAATGGCCCACTCCTTTCAGAAATGTGGGTGAAGTTCGAAGTTTCCTTGGTACCTGTGGGTTCTGGAGAAGATTCATAGAAAGGGTTGCTAGTAAAACTGAGCACCTAAGGAAGCTAGTCCGTAAGGATCAGGAATGGGAATGGGGAAACCATCAAGAAGAGGTAGTGGAAGAATTGAAGGAGTTCAGAGAGGGAGGTCTGGTACTAGGAGTACCGGGCTTTGATGCGACTATGGAAAGACCCTTCATAGTTGAAACTGACGCTGGACCAACCGCCCTGGGAGGCGTCCTGATCCAGACAGACAATGAAGGAAAGGAGAGGCCGCTGAGGTTTGAAAGTCGAACACTCAACTCAACAGAAAGGAACTACTCGCAATTCAAAAGAGAAGCCTTGGCGGTTCTGCATTGCCTAAGGATCTTTAGGCATTACCTCTTTGGAAGAAGGTTTGTACTCAGGATCGATCCTACGGCACTTGTGTACTCGCTCAAGAATTTCTCGCCCTCAGAACCAGCCATAACCAAATGGCTCACCTATATCTGGATGTTCGACTTCCAGTTAGAATGGATCCGTGGGAACAAAAACAGGGCGGATGGCATGAGCAAAATTGAGTGGGGAAATCAGGAAGAATCCAATGAAGAAACGCCTCCAGTAGACGGGGTTTTGGACGAAGAGGAAGACATGCGAACTCACGTGAACTGTTGGTTCATGTTTGTCGAGAGTAAGGAAATGAGGAGAGGAAATCCGATGTGGCATCCGCCTCCCGAATTTATGAGAGAACCTTCCCTGATACTCACACCATTAGAGGAGGAGGACTCTTTGGGCGAGAGAAATATGGAATGAATGATGGAGTTGGCTCTGACAGAGAATTATAGGATAATGGATGAGCCGCTAATGATCGAAGCAGGAGTCCAACAAGCAGACGAGCAGGTAGCCATGATGGGAAGAATGTACTACCTGACAAATACGTTGTTGCAAGTCCAAGCGAATGATGAAAGAGGAATAGTAAAGGCCGATGAAATAGTTATTGGGGATGATTACGAGTTCGATAAAGAGAAGGAAAGAGAGTTCGAACATCAAGGAAGTAGGGGCGGTTGTTCACCTGAATCTACTAGCTATGCCGCTAGGTCTTGGAGGATATAACTATATATTCGACGCAAGGGACAACCTTACTGGATTCGTTGATGGCAGGGCGATCAGGAACAAGACCGGGACAACGATGGCAGATTGCATTAAAGAGTATTATCTCAGATATCCGTTCGTATTGGAGTTTACAATCAACAGGGGGTCTTAGTTCACGTGTGGGAAAGTGAAGGAGCTGCTCAAGGAATTGGGGGTCACAGGTAATTATACGACTCGGATACATCCACAAGCGAATGCAGCGGTTGAGAGAGGCCATAACACAATTACTAACTTATTGGCTAAATGGACCAGTGGGAAGCCGAACCTCTGGTCAAAGTTCCTAAGAACAGTGTTCTTTGTGGAGAACATCACTGTAAAGAGAACGACAGGGTATGCACCTGCGACGCTCAGGTATGGGCGTCACGCCACATTTCCTATTGAAAGCTTCCTGAAAACTTAGCGCAGGCAGGATTTGGAGAACAACTTGACTTTGGAGGAACTGCCAGATCTATGGGCAAGGCAGATCAGCGCCACTGAAGAAAGGGTGCAGGAAGCAGCCATGAACGTTGCAGATAGCAGAGGAAAGGATAAAGAAAGGTGGGACAAGCTACCTAGAGTAAGACTCGAACCTCTACAAGTTGGCGAGACAGTACTACTCTACGATTCCTCTCTCGAAATACAGTGGTCGCGAAAATTGGACAAACGGTGGCTAGGACCATTCAAAGTCGGGAAGCAGGGATTTCATGGGGCATATGAGCTAAGAGAGATGGATGAGACTCCAAGGAAGGACTGGGTCTCAGAATCTAGACTGAAGAAGTTCCGAGTCAGAGAAGAGGTAAGCTCAGCTACGATGCGAAAGCTTGAATAGATTGGAAAGGTATGTTAGGCATGCATATGTGTATCAGTTTCTATGCAGGAATGTACCCAATTGCCCAAGATTAGGCTCATACATATATGGATACATACATGCATATATATATATATGTGTGTGTGTGTGTGTGTATGTGTACATACATGGGTGCAAAGGGGGTACAAGTGGGGATATATGTGTATATACGTTCATGTATGTATATATGTATATATATATATATGTGTATATGTGCATGTATGTAAGTACCTGATAAAGGAGGGCATTGTCAATTTGTGTTTAACAAGGAATGTTGCCTTGATGATAATCTGACCCTCGTCCCTTGCCATTTGCTCTTTCTCTATATGCAGGCGTGACCCCTGGAAAGAAGAGGCCATGGCGCAGAGAGGAGCAGTGGCAGGGCCCTCTGGACCTGCCTTGAGAGAGGGACGGCAGAGGAGGGATCAGAGAATCTCAAGGAACCTGGAGGAGTTGCCCATTTACAGGGTTGGGGACAGCCTGCGAGTATTCCTGCGAGACCTTGAAGAATATGCAGTCAGGAGAGAATGGGGTGACAGGGAGAAAATTGCAAATGTGAGTGGTGCAGGAATGTGCAAGAGGAGGATTGAAGGAGTGGTGACAGGGTGCACGAGGTGGAAAGTATGCAAGGAGAGGTTATGGAAGGAAATGGGGGTCTTCCCAAGAGACGATGTGGAGGATGACTTAAGGTTTGATGGAACCAATCTGGAAGA
This sequence comes from Chara braunii, assembly GCA_003427395.1. Classification (NCBI taxonomy): domain Eukaryota; kingdom Viridiplantae; phylum Streptophyta; class Charophyceae; order Charales; family Characeae; genus Chara; species Chara braunii. The sequence goes on from BFEA01000220.1 coordinate 1,324,417, forward strand.
ATTTTTCGAGAGTTTGCAGCTGGCCGCAGAGAGAGGCGAATGGAACAAGGAGGAAAGGAAGAAACAACTGATCGCAAGATCAAAAGAGAGTGAAAAGGAGGAAGTTAAAGGAATTGTGAAAGGGAGCCGAACCTGGAAGAGAATAACAGCAGAATTGTGGATAGCCTACACGCAGGTCAGGCAAGATCAAACAAGAAAAGAAAGGCTGCAAGAGAAGGGGCTATGGATCGGAAGAGACGTGGCTGAGCCACAGGGGAAGGAGGCAAAAGTTGAAGAAGAGGATAACGTGCCTCTGAAGAGATTGAAGAACAAGACAAGAGTCTCCCCCAAAAGCAGCAGCAAGGGATCTGAGCAGGCTGAGGGAGATGAACAGGAAGAGGAGGAGGCAGCAGAGGAGAAGAAAAGAAGCATAGGAGCAAGTATGGTGCCAAGAAAGAAGAAACTTGGAAAGAAAATGACAATTGAGAGTGGAAGGGAAGAGGTACAAGAAAGGAGGAGTGAAAAAGGGGGAGGAGTGAAGGAAGCTAGAGAAGGGAAGAATGTCCAGGAAGGAGGCAAGACTCCCAAGGTCAAGAAGACTGAGGAAAAATGGTCGATTGGGAACAGAGAAAGGAAAGAGACAAGTGGGATAAGAAAGAAGGAAGATGAGAGGAATGCCCAGGTGAAAAAATTGATGAGAGATATGGAAGAGATGAAGGAGGAAATGAAGGGATTGAAGAAATTGAAAGAGAAATTACAGAAAGAAGTGAGTCAATTGAGGGCCGCCCTGACTATGAGCGACAAAAAAATGGAGAATGAAGCGGCCACGATAGGAAGGATGGAGATAAGGATGGATGGTCTGGGTTCTGAGATCAGTGTGTTAGGCAGGACTTGGACAATGAAATCTCAGAAAGGAAGAAGTTGGGACAAGAGTGGAAGAAAAGATGGGGAGAGATATTGAAAGGAATGGAGAGACTCAGATTGAGCCAACAGGGGAAAGAGAAGGAAGCCACAAAGATGGTGGGAAGAAAAGGGGGTGAAGAGAAGGGGGTACAAACTGAGGAGAAGAGAAAAAGCCTCATGCACCAGAAAATGAAGTAAGTGAGAGTGTGGCCATGCCTCTGCCAGGACAGGGAAAGAGGCAAAGGGAATCCCAATTGGACTCACCAAAGGAGGCTGAGGATCAGGCTGAGACTTCAATCCAGCCAGACATAAAGAGAACCAAGCCCAACATGGTTGGACAGAGGAGTTTCTTCTGCACTCAGGAAGGGCACCTCAGGGATGAGTGTTCCATTCTAGCAGTTTATATCAAGGAAGGAAAAGCCAAATATGATAGTCATAAGAGATTGGTGGCCGACACAGGGCAGACCATTCCCAGGATACCTAAGGGAGGCAGGGTAGCACTTCACAGGATACTGGGACTGCCAGTTGATTTCTAGGTAGGAATAGGTAGATGTTTTGAGTAAACTATGACTTGAATTGGCTTAAAGACAGTTATGAGAGGGGGAAAGGTATAAATTAGAGCAAGTTGGACATGAGAACAGGAGTATGACAAGTTGCGAGGAGACTTGGCATAGGAAGTAGTATAGGAAATGACATGAGAGGTATTTTAGGGATAGTAGAGTGGAGTAGTGATCTGACTCTGTAACATACTTGTATTTATATATATCATTCAAGGGGATGAGCTGGTGGACACGACGCACTTGTCACATTGTGTGTGGACCTTTGTCTTTGGTTGAGTCTCTGGTAACCTAAGATTTCCCTTCATCTATCACTACTAAGACTCTGTTGAGATCTAAAGAGGTGATAGAGGAATGGGCGGATTTGTATCTCATGTGAAAGTTTGATGAGTTTGTGAAACTTCAAAAGCTGGATTGATTGTACATTTCTTGATTGAAATCATGCTACGAGATGAGGAGACTCCTTGAGTCTTATCAATTCTGCTGCAGAAATTCTTTGGCAATCTCTATGAAAGTGATGTTTTATTTTTTTGGATTCTGACAAGCAAAGAGTCAATAAAAGTTTATTTTAAAAATAATGGTGTTATATATATATATATATATATATATATATATATATATATATATATATATATATAAATAATGGTTATAAAATGACCCCGAGGTGCGTGCCTCACCGAGCTATGATCAAAGACTTGGAGGGCACAACCCTTAGTGGTAGCTTGACGAATGCTCAATTTATTATCTTATTTATTTGGTTTATTTAAGAAGCATCGTTCATTCACCCTAAGGGTTAACCTGAGGGCATAAATTACCAAGCCTATGGTGAAAAATTGGCATCATTGGAACGTAACTCCCAGCGTGGGTTGTTGACCTAGCATAACCAGGCAGCGAACCCTTCGACTATGGCCTCGAAGAGAAACTAAAGGGGAAACCTCCCCAATGAAGGGATCTATTCAGGTGGATGTCGAAGGGGTCAAGATTATAAAAATTATTAAGATATGATGAATATCCACTCGCTCCACAACCAACGAGGGTAACCACCGATAAGCAACAACGCTGCGGGCCGCAGCTCCGGTCTGATTAGCAGGATTATGGTGGGTCAGGATGGAGACCGTTGTCCTCCTGTATTAGGCTTCGGGCAGGACGACAGGCAACTTTGGATTGTGATATCGAGAGTTGAACACCCAAGGTCTCGGTTGGGACCCGCGTTTGACGGGTTGAGTTCGTACGCGAACACCGACCCTGAAAACAACCAACGAATACCTGGACCAAAGACTAAGGGTGTGGGGGAAAGAAAGGTGCGTTGTCATGCTTAACTATTTCATTTACTGTAGTACAGATCAAGTATCCCCACTTTCAGTCGTTATATTTTATGTGGGAGACCCGGGTTAAATCCCGGCAGTAATAATGAAAAGTAAGGTGACGGCGTCAATCCTGAAACCACATTTCATTCCAGGATTCGGATTTGATGAATTGCTTGTCGGAAAACACCTTTATGTGCAGATAATTCTCTGAGCGACGGGAACGTCACTTAATGAGGTCTTGGATACTATCGGACAAAATACCCTTACTTGTCTTTGCATTTGGCAAGATGGCGACGTCAGCCACCATGACGTAGTTAGTCTAGGACGAGAGAGGTGTGCACGCTTGGCGTAACGCTGGAAGCGAAATCCTCGGCCACTGAGGCCGGGGCAAAAATCGGTGAGAAAAATTCGTTAAGTATGTGCGCGCGTTACTATAACGCGCGCCGTGGTGATTATGATCGGTAGTAATGCCCCTCGACGGAAGAGGTCGAAGGGTCAGTTGGACTAATAATTGTGTAAGGTAGGTCTATAACACGTACTGAGAACTGGTCCAGTGCCTGTCTTCCCTCCGGTACTGGGGGTTCTGAAAATTTCGGTCTTTGTCTTCCCCTACTCAGCCTCCGGGTCGAGTATCCGCCGCATCTACGTCTGCTTGGTGGGGTACAAGTCTACCCGCCACTTGAGTAATTACCCCGCTGCGACCCTTGATGCCGCAGCCATGGCTGAGTACCGGCCTTCGAGCCGTCCGATGAAATAAGTGTCCTTGAGGGCGATAAGTGTCCTTGAGGGCGCGCGCATACTCAAATCAACAAGCCTAAGGACAAACGCACTAACTGGCAAGCGTGCACAAGCACGCAGACTAAGAAGGTCAATCCTACTACACCTACTTATAGGGAGGCGACTCTTTACCATATTGTGGTAAGAGCTAGTCCAGTAGGTAGAGGAACAGAGTGATGAGCTAGGGACGCTGGGATCGAATCCGACGTGGACCTATTTTTTTATCAACTCGTAGACAGGCGGGACTCGAACCCGCAACCTCACATACAGAAGTTAGTAAGGTTAGCACGTTGGTTAGAGCCAAGTGTAGGAGTCGGACACCTGGTAAGGTAGGGGGAACTGTAGGCGGATTTTCGTTAGATTTGTTAGTTCAGTTCCTTTATTTTAATTTAATTATTCTTATTTTCCTTGTTTTACTCTTGTTACCTTTTTTCAACGGGCTATCTGCCCGAGGGTGCTCAAATGAACCCCGCCCTTTACTGGGGGCAGATTCATTTAGGAGAAGGACGCCTCGACTGCGACCCGGTCAGGACTCGCCGTGGGAAGGGCAGCACAAGCAGAAGGGCAGGGCGATACTCGTCGAGAAAGGTAGAGGAGGGCACTGTATGAGCTACGCAAAGGAAAGGTGAAGGAAGGCGCACAAGAATGGCGATCGTAAGAGAAGACGAGAAGAAACCACCCGAAGAAAGGAGAGAGAAGGAAAATACTTACCTGAGTGATCGACGGGATGGTGATGACCCGAGTGTGAGTCGTGAACGGAAGGCATAGTGGCTTTGTATTGCCTTCGAACGTACACCCACAACAGCTCGTATCGGTTGTGAGTCTCCTCGGATTAAGGAGAAGGTGACAGCGAGAGAGGAAAGGAGAAAAAGGGGGGAGGGTAGAAGGAAGAAGTAGGAGAAGAAATGGGCGTGAGTCCGTGTGAGGAAAGAAGGAGGAGATAAGAAGTGGAAGGGAAAGGCTTACCTGGTCGGAGGACGACAACGGGCTGCCGAAGACGACGGTAACGACGACAACGACGAAGCAAGAGACTGACAACCGGTAAGTCTCCGGTCTCACGGCTCACCCCGACATTATCAACAACAAAAAAAAGCAAATTAAATGAATAAAATAAATAAACAAATAAATAAATAAGTGAATGAATCTACCGCGAGAAATGGGAAAGGTGCAATCACTTCTAGTGTGTGTGTATGTGTGTGAGTAAACCACGAAGACTTCCCGCTACTTCTATCGAGTAGGATGGGAAAAATCAAAGGAACCTACCCCTAGAATATAGAAATATACATTACTACTACTACGTACGTGAGTAGACATGGGTAAGAGTGTGTATGAGAGAGAGAGGGAGACTATAAGTCTCCAACTTTGGCCAACAACTAAGTCTCCGCCCCTCGCTGCGCGCTACTTGGAGCGATTGCGCAAAATCAAAACGTGACATTGTATATTTCCACGTTTCAGCGGAAGATTCGTTCTGTTTTGCTCATCCTGCCGACGAAGTGTGTGTATGTGATCGATCATTATCGGTGGAAATTGTGTGTGGGAGAGAGATGTGAGAGACAGAAGGAGAGAGAGATTGGGCGGAGACTAGAGGTACTTACCCGTAGCGTCGTTACTCCAACTATATCTTCGAGGTACCAGCAGCATGAGCCAACAGCCCAGATAAGTACTTGGCTCGAAACGGAGAAGAGGAGAGAGAGGAGTCGAAGGGAGGAGGGGGAGAGGAGGTGGAGAAGGGATAGAGAGAAAGAAATAAAAGGGATTGTAAAAAGAAAAATGTAAGGGATAGAGAGAAAGTAAACTCTACGATCGCCCGTTGGCACGACAGGAAGGTCGTCGGGACCGCGGTTGCCTTCGCGCAGCCTCTTTCTACGGATGAGCAAGACCGATCGGATCGCCCGCTGCAACGTTGAACGATTCACTACTACAAATGTGTGTGTGTGTGTGTGTGTGTGTGTGTGTGTGTGTGTGTGTGTGTGTGTGTGTGTGTGTGCGTGCGTGCGAGAGAGAGAGGGAGAAATAGAGAGCTCTTCAACTTCCTTTCCTAAGTCCAACATCGCCTCCTCACCCTCTCACTACCTGACATCCTTGCATCTATAAACGAAGAAAGAGAAAAGTGAGAGAGAGAGAGGATGAATGCACACATAGGGAGGATGCAAGAAGGGGGGGGAGTGTTACGTACCTAAGCCGCACACACGCTACACCGACGAATCCCACGAGTTGCTTGCATGGGTCGAAAGGCTCAGGTAACCTTCTTAAGTTTCATCATGACGGAAAGGGTCCTTGGAATATTCGATCCGGAACGAGGAAATACCTAGGAAACACAAGAAATCAATTGTGCTGATTACGTCGCCGCACTTTGTACACGACACCGACGCCCCTACCGATTGAATAGTCCGACGAAGTGTCGGAACTGCAGTAATCTCGGCGGTTTGCCGCTGAAGGTGATATAAAAGGTTCATTGAACCTTATCATTAGAAGAAGAAGAAGGGAGAAGGAGAAGAAGAAAGAAGAAGAAGAAGAAGNGACGAGGTACGTTACTTCGACCCAGATGTTGTCTCATACAGGCTATCATCGTGACAATGATCATAAGGGTTAGGGACTCAGAATCAAAAACTCTTTCAGGTCCTGGATTGCGGGTAGAGAAAGGGGTGGCTGAGTGTCTGTCTCTTATACACATCTAGATGAGTATAAGAGACAGGATCTCGGAGGTTTGCCGCTGAAGGAGATATAAAAGGATCATTGAACCTTATCATTAGAAGAAGAAGAAGGGAGAAGGAGAAGAAGAAAGAAGAAGAAGAAGAAGGGAAAAGAAGAAGAGAAAAAAAAAAAAAAAAAAAAAAAAAAAAAAAAAAAAAAAAAAAAAAAAAAAAAAAAAAAAAAAAAAAAAAAAAAAAAAAAAAAAAAGGATAGGAGAAGAAGGAGAAAGGGAGGGATAAAGAAACACTTATCTGAGCCAGCGATGGCAACGACGGGGCTAATAACTCCGACGGACTGACGACAACGACATCACAACATCGATCCAATATGTGAAGTAAGTCCCGATGTCCCGGCTAAGCTCATAGTACTTTCCCCGATAGGATAGGTAGGTAAATAAATAAACAAATAAATAAATAAATAAATAAATAAATATATCGAATGAATCTACCATTAAAAAAAGGAAAGATTCACTGTGTATGTGCGTGTGTATGTGGGTGTGTGAGAGAGAAAGGGAGATGATAAGTCTCCAACGTTGACCGACAGTTAAGTCGCTAGCTCGCACCTCGCCGCGCGCTATTTGGATCGGTAGAGGAGCAAATAAAAAAGGCAGCGTATACTTCCATGTTTCAGCAGAAGATGCATTCCGTTTTTTTGCTCATCCCATCGAAGGAATGATCGTGCATGTCTGTGTGTGATAGGGAGAAAGAGAGAGTTCTCTCCTTCCTCCTCTAAGACCACCACCCCTCGCCCTCTCGCTACACGATCTAGTCTACTACTACGAGAGAGAGAGAGAGAAAAAAAAAAAAAAAAAGGGAGAAAGGAATACGACCATGGGCAACGTATCAGGTAGGAAGCCTCCAAGGTCATGGTTGGGTTCGCACGGTTTCAAGATCGATCATATCTCCCGTCACAATGGCGAAAGAGTCACTTCAACGCATACGTATAGCCGCAGCTGTCCGCACGCTACTGAGAACGATAGAGCTAGCAGATCTAGAAGTGGCAATGTATATTACCACGTTTTAGCGAAAGATTCATCTCGTTTTTGCTCATCCTATCAATGGACTGTGAGTGAGTGTGCGTATGTGTATGTGTATGTGCGAGTGTGAGAGAGAGAGTGAGAGAGAGAAAAAAGGTTAGGCGAGTGAACGCAGAGAGGGAGAGAGAGTTCTTCTTCTTCCTTCTCTCAGTCCACCTTCTTCTTCTCACCCTCTCATCACCGGACTTCTTAGTATCAGCAGACTACGACAGAGAGAGAGAGAATTGTAACTTGGGACTTAACGACATTGGATCCAGGCTCAACAATGGGATTCAGACACTTGACGAAAGACTATTTGGGCCTGTGCCGAAGACTTGGTGTAGGCGACATTCCCATTTTCCCCTCTTCTCCGTCTAACCTCCCTCTTCTTCGTCTGTGTATGGTTGGGGCTGGCACATTCTTCCTGTGTGAGCGCGAGACCCCTTTACACCATGGAATGATGATGATGATGTATGTTCGGAGCTGCATTGCAGTAATGATTGCTCGGATGATTGGTACCTAAGTTATCCACTACACTATCTCGTACTTCGTACTTTGTACGAGAGGTCGGTTCTTGATCTGGTCTGCGTCAATACAGTAGGGCGACGGGGTGTGCGCGTATGTGCGAGGAAGAGAAGGAGAGAGAAAGAGGGAGAGAAAATGGTGATGAAGAAGGAGAGATCGACGAGAGAGAGAGAGAAGGGGAGAGGAGTGTTGCGGCCAGTCGAGACATTCTAGTGTGATTGGGCGATGTGACCGCACCCGATTATGATGTTACCTTAGCTGTTCACAATGAGATTGGGTCTGGGGTGATGGGACTAATGTAAGTATTCGCGCTTAGGCGGAGGCACGAAGGAGAGAGAGGAGGAGAGAGAAGAAGAAGAAGAAGAATAAGGGGAGAGATGAAGAAGAAGGGGAGAGGAGGAGAGAGAAGGAGAAAGAAAGAGAGAGAAAAGAATGAGGGGAAAGGGCTAGGGCACGTGCATGGTATTATCCAAGATCTGCACGTACTACGAAGGGCCTGTTGACATCACCAACAGCAGTGACCTGCCATTCGTAGGCTGGGCGTCGAGCGCCATGTAGGGAAAAGGGCCTGGACGCATATGTTGGAGGTGGCGAGAGCAAGCTCTCCTTGACATTTGGGTTTCAGTGTTACGATTCTCCATTGGTATTATGTTAGTACAACGCTGCTTTCTGACATTGCTATACACTCTGATTTTCAATGTGATTATGCATACTGAATATGGTCATCCCGCTATTTGCTTGCTTATCCTTGCGTTTATTATTTTACTATTATAATTGTTATTATTATTATTATTATTATTATTATTATTATTATTATTATTATTATTATTATTATTTTATTACATTATCATTATTGTTATTATTACAATATTATTATTGTTACTATTATTATTATTATTATTAAGATTTATTATTATTAGTTTGTGCAACATGCTTTGGCAAGCAAAACACAGTAGAAAGGCGGGAGTGATAGAGAGGCAAATGAGACTTACCTGTTCTGCACCCGTGGTTGAAGGAGGCGAGTAACAAATGTACGAGAATGAAAACACAAATCTGCTGAGGCAGGGCTATAGGAAGGGAGGAAAGTAGAAGGGAGAAGAAGGAGAAAGGGGAGAGAGGAAGAAAGAGGGAGTTTTTCTTCTTTTTCACCTTCTCTTCCAAACCCTCTCGCTATCTGACTTCTCAGCAACTGCAGACTACGAGAAAAGTGAGAGAAAGAAAGAGAGAGAGAGAGAGAGGTGACAATGTATGGGATCGAGGTCGTAAGAGAGACGAGAGACATACCTTGTGGTGGAAACGTGCGGCAATGGCCACGATTCACTCGTGCTTTAGAAGAGTTGCGGTCGTCGTTGTTCGGCATTATAGTAGCGGGCCAGATGGGATCAACCCTACGTAATCTGGGCACCGAACGTCAGATGGGATAACGACTCTGATTCTTCGTTGATAAGGATGATGCTGATCCAACATTAACATTTATGAGCTGACTATAGTGTTCTTGGTTGGTGAAACCCATGATGCAATTTTGCTGACTGGAGCAAGGTCTCGACTATCCGGTCCTGCGTATATAATGTTGGTTGATGGCTGAAGATCGTTGTTGCACATCTTTTTCGATTATTATTATTATTATTTATTATTATTAGTATTATTAGTAATATTACTATTATTGCAGTCAGACTCGTTTTCAGTCACACCTTTCATGCACCATGGCAACAGCCCAGCGAAGAGGAGACAAAACGCCGCTCAATACTCAGAAAATCGCAACCGGATATGCGTTCTCTTGCAATTGGCTATGGCGATTGTGCGCCCAAATAACTCGCTGATCACACACTGGATCACCCTGGGTACCCCACGAACACACTCTGAGAACACACGCATAGACTCACGGTCGTTAGATACTGGGACACAGCGGGAAACATGCGACATTGGTCGCTGCATGCTCGTACTTCAACAAGTTGTTGAAGTCATCATCCGGCTGTAGTATAGGCTAGATAGGACCTGCCGCATGTAGTCTGGGCGTTGAGCGCCAGATAGGATATCAACATTGGTTCTTCGTTGATGATAATGATGAGAATATTTCAGCATTGTCAATTATGAACACTTGGTGTGTTCTCATTTGGAGAATCTCTTGATGCAATGCCGCTGTTGGTTCGAGGTCAAGACTATCTGGACTCATGTGCATGATGCTGCTTGTTTTTCTGGGTTTCGCTATTGCTCATCTCCCCTGCTACAGTCCGACGAGCAAGACACACAGACTACTGAGCGCACAGACAGACTGGTTGGGCAAACAGATGGCAAACAAACAGACACGGACGAACATACAAGTAAAACAGATGGACTAACAGACATGAACAGACTGACTGGTAGACATAGACAAGCGAGCACAGTTAATCAGACAAGTGAACACAGTCAGTCAGATAACCCAACACAGTCGGACAAACGAACAAAACAGACAGGCAAACACGGTCAGACAGACGGACACAGACACGGAAAGAGAATCGCATACACACAGAGGATGAAACAGAGAGAGTGAAGGAGAAAAGAGGAAGCGTACCTGGGTGGAGAAGAGGTCGGCATTGGCATAGACATCATCACTCACTAATAGTCAAGTTGTCTAGTTGCTGTCATACAACAGTTGTAGTGATAGGCTGTAGAGTAGATAGGACCCCTGGTGCCATTCACAAGCAAGAGCTACGTTGTGTTATGCTGTTGGTGTTGCCCTATGGACATTGACTCACGATTCTTCTGTATTGTTCTCAATAGGACGGTTGCTCGGTTCCAACGTACTATCTGCTCTGGCTTTGACTACCTGGACTTCAGATTGAATTTGCAAACTGGATTTCTGTGCTTTATCCATATTCATGTTCCTCGCAGTCTGGATTTCTGTGCTACGTCCATATCCATGTCCTTTGCATATTATTATTATTATTATTATTATTATTATTATTATTATTATTATTATTATTATTATTATTATTTTATTATTATTATTTTATTATTATTATTATTATTGTTAGGATTGAGCCCTTAGAAGGGTCTTGCCTACTTGCATTTGTACTAGGCATAGGCCCAGCAAGCCTCGTGCCCGCCCTAAGTGAAGGCGGGCCAGATCTGTGACCGCCCTAAGTGAAG
>BFEA01000220.1:1356780-1378413 GCA_003427395.1 Chara braunii
GGGAAGAGAGAGAGAGAGAGAGAGAGAGAGAGAGAGGTGCTACTTTATCCGTATGAAAGCAGCAGGTGAGTTATTGGCCTTGATCATATGTATTGTGTTCTGATTGAGCGGTAGTAGTTTAACTAAATTGTTGTGTCAGAATTGTATGGCCTTTTGACTCCTTTCGAATGTTTGTTGTGTGTTTTTCTGGTGGGCCGGTGGGTCGATGGCCGAATTCAGTATTGAGAGGGCTGAAGGAAAAGTTTGACGAGGCAAATAGGCGAAATGACGTCAAAGCCATTGTTGTTACCGGTATGTCTTGCCATTTGTCTCCATCCTCAAGGTCTATTCATTGTGAAAGTTCTACCTATTTCTGGCTGTTGTCTTTGTGTGGGTATGGATGTGCTGGGAGCACGTGTGATTGTCTGTGTGTGGAGAGAGAGAGAGAGAGAGGATTGCTTCTTGTCTTGGAGAGAGAGAAGGATTGCTTCTTTCTTGGACCGCTTGTGTGTTCATGAAATGGAAGTTTGCTTACACATGCTCATAGCCTCATACCCATCTTTCAAAGTTGCAGCTCATTACTTGCACAATCAGTTGGATATGGCCTCCGAAAATGATCCCAAAGCACGAAGTAATGCTCACAGAGCATCTTGCCAGACACTTCTGTGGACAGCTTACTAAGAAGAGAATGCTTGCCGGGGAAGGATGCAACAGGTCAAGCATTGCCTTTTTTTTTTTTTTTCCTGGCTTTTGTTTTGAACTTCATTGAAGTTTATCGAGGTTTCCTTTTGCTGAATCCAAGGGCTTGACACAATTGGGTGCTCGTTTCCACTTTCTGTCTGCGTACCAAAATGTAATTAACTTGGTGTACTTATCAAAGCATTCACTGATTTGTTTGTTCAAAACACTTGTTGCAGGGGCGGATGGGAAGTTCTCGGGAGGTTTTGACATCAATGCAATCGTTGAACAACAGGAGAAAGGTACGTGCCGCTTCCTTATTCAGTCCAGAGCGGATTCGGTTGAGAATTTGTTTCACCTTATGTAATTTAAATTCAAATAAAAAAGGCAGATTTTCAAACATGCAAAATAGACTCCGTTTTATCATTTATGGTGGACCGGTCGGCATTATGCCAGTGGCATTGCGGGGTGATCTAATGCCGATTAGCGGCAGGCGGCCGAAGGCCGAGTTATCCTAGGGAGCTTTTCTGTGTTCAAATATACGGTGGACCGATCTCTTCCTTTTTGCTTCAACCTCTTCTTTTTTGCTCTGCGGCACTGGCCTTTGTTTTCGTTTTGTCTCCTTGTGCAGAGGTGATGCTAGTCTTCTCTGTATTGTTCTAACTTATGACAATTGTCCGGATGGATCTATTTTTCTTTTTTCTTTTTTTTTAATTGAAGCTGCAGATTGTATTATAAAATTTGGAAAAAACTGAGGCCAGGAATCCCTCAACATTTCAACCCGGAGAGTTTTGCTGGAAACCGGGTCCAGCGTCCCATCCCCTCCTTTTCTTGCCTGGAAGCAGTTGGGGTAGCGTAATGGAGATGAGCATTCACAAGGAAATGATGTTCTAATTTCCAAAGGTGCATGAGCACATGAGCATGCGAGGGCTGCAATGACAGCGCCGGTTGCACATGAGCATGCGAGTGCTGCAATGACAGCGCCGGCTTACGTGATTGCGTATGAGTGGCCATAAGTGCCCTGATTTGGTCTTTCTGTATCGTTCTAACTTATGACAGTTGTCCGGATGGGTCTTTTTTTTTTTTTTTTCTCCTTCTTTTCTTGCGTGGAAGCGGTTGGGGTAGAGTCATGAAGAAGAGGATTCACAAGGAAATGATGTTCTACCTCCTAGAGGTGCATGAGCGCATGAGCATGTGGGCGCTGTCATGATCACGTGTGAGTGGCCATAAGTAACCTGATTTGGTCTACATGAGACTATGAGTCTATGCGTCATTTTCCTGCAAATGCTGTATCTGGTTTGTGATGTCCATGCATGTTAGAAACATCTCCTTGACCCTCCAATGAAGGAGTAATTTACGCTGTTCAGGGGTGCTTCGGCCAAACGGAAGGAAGCGTGACCGTGTAAACGTTGTAATCATACGACTTGCCGGTGGAAAAGGAACCGAACTGATGCTCCCCAGAATGGAAATGGAGCCACGGACATAAGGGCCTGTTTTTATTGAAAAAAGAAAAGAGAAACGTTTCCTTGTTGACTCTTGAAGATGTCAAACCTACCATCTGTCCCTGAATAGAACGCACGGTCGTTATCGCTGTATCTCTAGATTCTCTACGGTGAGAGTTGGCCCAAGGTGTAGCAGCTGATCTCAGTCGACGCTGTGATTAGCCTTCGCTCTTTCCAATCTTTCCAATCCAAGGTGTAGCAGCTATAATGACTGTGCATTTTATTTGGGGGAAGACAGTACCAGCTAAGGGACCTGAAAGGTGTGGAAACAGCTGAGAACATCCTGATTCATGAATTTGCAGGAATTCTGTTTCCTGGTTCGTGAATTTGCATGAACACTGTCGAGCTTGCACTTAGTGGGGTGCCAGATTTATAGCTTCTGTTCTTCTTACTTGTTCTTACTTTGCTCTCTTTACCCTTAAATCTGTTGTCAATGGGCCTCGCTGCACTACTCACCAAATGTGCAAAATGAGATTGAATCCTCCGCTAAAGCGTGGAAAGATACATTGCTATATTTTTTGTCGTTTGTGCATGTGGAGAGTACTGGAGTGAGGCCCAATTGTTAAGACAGGGGTAATAATAATGAGTCAATTATTAATGACTTAATTGGAGAACGTTCACAATTTGTAATACGAGGGAATGAGATGCATCAAGGATCGGTTGAGCATGTGCACAGAAGCTTTCCTCATTTGTGATCACACAAGTCTGCAGATACGAGTGCGCATGATGCATTTAAATGCATGAGGACACACATGTACACATGATGATGGAAGAGAAGGTATGAGCGCACCTATGTAGTCTACAGTTTGGTCAGGCTGAAGAAGCTGAAGGTGATGATGGACTCTATGGAGTCGAATTTTTGTGCTTGCCTCTGAAGAGTCTGAACAGGCGACTGTCCTTGAACGATGTCAATGACAAAACTGAAAGAGTGTGTATTGTCCCTGAGCTGCCAGATGGAGTCAAATGAAAGGATTCACGCGACTCTGCAGTACGGCTCCGGGTACCGTGTGCTGTTTTCTTCTGTACCATAGGGCCTCAAGCACAGTAGAACTTTCCAGTCGGTACAGTACAGGCTGAAATACTGATCCAGGAGGATAAGGTGGGTAGGAACAGTAGCAGAGTCCCTACTAGTACTAGTTAGTAGGTAGGGAGTTGCCACGTGTGGAGTCCCGGTCAAGTTGCAGCTCAGTTCTGGGAAGGGCCCCATGACAGGGTGAATCTTTGTTGGCCGGGGAAGGACGTGACCGAGAGGGCCAGAGTCATGTGGGAGGCACTGGCACATGCACAAAAGGAAGGCCAGCACTAGGAACCTCTTCTTCGATTCTGGCTTATGAGGAAGTGCTGCTGTGGCGCCAAGATCTTAGAAGCGTGAACAGTGCCTGGTGAGGGAGTAGTCAACGGCGCTGGGCCTCATAGCTATGGTAGAGCGCAGTGGTAGAGAAGGAGAGCAGCAAGGACATTCAGTGAAAGATCGCAGGACCTGTTCGCTGTAGTAGCAGGCGAGAGAGAGAGAGAGAGAGAGAGAGAGTTACCTGCTTGTAGTTGTTGTTGTTGGGCGGCCATAACCGTACATCATTTCAAGTTGTAAATAAGTTTTGAGTGTGCTCGCATCGTGTGAATCTTGATGGCATGGTGTGGAATTTGAGTATGACGTATGCAAAAAGTTCAAAGCGATAAAGGCCTTTCCAAAGATGTTGTCCCAGGTGATCTAGGAAGATTTTCATGACCGGCCGGTCACCCGGGCGCGACACCTGGGGGGATCTGACGCCCGGGATACCCGGGCATGGGGAAAAAAATTGAAATAAAAAAATAAAAAATTTTGGCGGTGGGGTTTTTCCGCGCTTTCCGAGAGGAGCCCAGGTCTGGGCTCTTTTCTTTTTTTGAGAGTTGGCTGTCAAGGGGTGGGAAGGGGAGTATAAATGAATTTTAAAGGGGCTAAATGGGAGCTTTTTATGAGGTTGCACTGGGAGCCAGTGCTTGTTATATCAAATTCGCACCATGGATTTTAAAGGGGGGTGCCTTAGTGTGATTTGTTGTTTTTTGTTTAATCTTGAGTTCTGTGAGGAATTCTGATGCGACCCTCAGCCAAAAGTTGTTTGTATTGAAATTCTACACAACAATTTTTTTTTCCAGATTTTTTAGAGTTGTTTTTTTTTTTTTTTTTTTTTTTGGGCACTGGGGCTGCCTGGGCCCATGCCCGGGGGTCATGCCCGGCTGGTCACCTGGTCACCAAACCGGGCGTCACGTCGGGACCTCGGCGCCTGGGATATCTCCCTAGCAGGCGATGCTGCTTTTGAAATTTCAGTACATGGAGCAGGAAGGCTGACGAAGCCATGGAGTAGCACGCAGGCAACAGGGAGGCAAGAGTTTTAAGAGATCGCTGTCCTTGATGAGTACCAAGGTTGATGAAAATCCGGTGACGTTGCACCACGTCTTTTGTGTTACCCACCTTGGATGTGAAATCAGCTGCAGCAGGATTGCAGTCATTAGCCATATTTTGGGACACTGACGTTGCACCACGTCTTTTGTGTTACCCACCTTGGATGTGAAATCAGCCGCAGCAGGATTGCAGTCATTAGCCATATTTTGGGACACTCACTAGCTTCTCTATATGATTGTGTGTTTTTTTTGGTTCCTTTTTCTTTGTGCTGGCGTTTAATATGAAGCCTGGCAACCTCAGCTGGCTTTTCTCAGGTTTTGTATCTGTTTTCCGTGCTCTAACACGTTCAGGCCTTAGAATACCAGTGAACATAAAATCAGAAAGGTTGAATTCAGTCCTTCCGGACATCCGTTAAAATTGGAACGATTTAGAGAAGATTAGCATTGCCCCTGCGGAAGGATGACACACATAAATAGAGAAATGGTCCAAGTAAAAAAAAAAAAAAAAAAAAAAAAAAAAAAAAAAGGTTTTAATGCAAAGCAGGTCATGATGTTTTAGTGGTTGGCAAATTGTAAAGGGAAGTGGCCAAGCGTCACTGCGAGATTTCCGCGGCGGTACGGGGGACGTTCTTCATGCAGATGCATTCCTCTTGGGATTTCCTGATCTTTATCTCCGTGTTTGTGCTCGGAATTCACATTCACAATGAATATGCAATTACATGGTTTTCATGATTTTGGTGTGGCTTGTCACACATATTGGTTGTGTCGTCATGTTTTCATTCATTCTCTCTTCTTCTTCTTCTTCTTCTTCTTCTTCTTCTTCTTCTTCTTCTTCTCTTTCTCTTCCCTCTTCTTCCTCCTCTTTGGTCTTCTCATTCCCTGTCGTCTCTTGTCTGTTTGGTCCAATGGAATGCATATTTAAAATGCGAATGCATAGCTATTAGCTAGGTTGTCCCTTATATGGCGCCCGTCTTTTCTCTGTAGTACATGTGAGGTTTTGAATGTAATGGGAAAGGGCATTAATAAGTGCTGTCTGTTGGCTTGTGATTGGTTGTATGGCTGGTTTGTGCAGGCTCTGTTAGTGGTTCACTTGGGCAGGTCTCCGTTGATCTCTTCGTAGAGACAATCGAGAGTGAGTGTTCAGTTCACAAAGTGTCTTGGTATGGTTAGAATATTGCACCCTCCTCTCTTGCCCCCCTGCCCTCTTTCCGTCTCCTTCTTTCCCTGAGAGCTAGTATGATCAAGCGAATGAACCCTCCTCCCTCCTCTCTCTCCAAAATCACACACAAACCCATCCCCATCGCCACCCCCTCCTCCTCCACCCTTCATTGAAAGGATCCATACCCTATGGTTCTCATTCTCAAATTTTATTTGACTACTGGATCAGGCAGGACCTGCTTCACCCATGCATATATTATTTCTACATTGGGGAGCAGAAGAATGTAAACAGAGGTTATGGCAAACAGAAGTATATCAAAACACAACTCCAGGGAGTTGAAATACCAGAGCAGGGATGTGGGTGGCATGGATTGTTAGAAAATATATACCTGTTGCGCACGACTTGCATGGGTCATGTGCAAGTGTGGTGCATTGTGCCCGGGGGAAGCACGTTGTGTGCAGGTCCGGTGAATATATGTGACTTTAAAAATAGTAATTACTAATTAGGAATTATAATATTATATTATTAGTGATTATACTATTATTATGTTATTGTCAGCAAATTTCGCCTGGGATGCTATCTCAATGTTGTATCACTATTTAAATAGTGAAACGTTATTTTTGGGATTTTTTTGGCTGGGACGCCACCACAGGGTTGTATCCTTTCCATTTATAAAAATACGAAAATTAAACGAACAATTCTTTTTTTATCCTTTATTTTTTTGAGTCCCCCCCCCTCCTCCCCCTCTCCTCCTCTTTAAATGTGCCACACCAAGTCTCAAATTACTGCACAAGGCTCAGAGCACTGCACAGCACACTGCACATGTACCCGGGGGAAAAAAATTATGGCAGATTCTTATATGAAGAACGGCTAAGCGAAATGCAACTGGATCTCCCTTAAAATGGCTCCGATGGTACAGCTCAGTTAGTGCGCCCAATGATCTGTTGAAATACAGACCCAAGTTCGAATCCACATGCAATCAGATGAACAGAACAATATAATTCTGAATTACCTGGGACCGTTCAGCAAAATGATCATACCTCAATGCTGTCTGACTTCACAAAAAAAAAAGAAAAAAAAAAAGCCTGCGATGGTGGCAGAAACCCGCAGAAGTAGTAGAGAAATGGAAGGCTTGCAAGAACCCAATTGCAGCATCCCCAAGATCCCCTAAACTCGCCCCATAGACCCAAGCATGAGCTACCTGTTCCTAGAATCCTACTGCCAAGAGTTGCAGATCTCCTGCCTGGACCTGACTATGAGCTGTTGTCACTAATGCTACCTACCTATCATACATGGTATCAGCCACTCAACTTATCATTTTAATCTGTTGCTGCGCTGTGTGTGACTGAGCGACTGTCAAAATGTCTGCACAGGTGTGCAATTCTTAGATCATACTTGCCTTATGTTGGTCACAGTCGGGTTTGATCCTCGGATTGGTCCTGTCACCTGTGCGTTGGGCAGAATCTTCAAGAGCTGTCCCCAGGGTTTTGTACCTGGGTGGACATCTAGAACTTTCTTCGATCAAATCAACAAGCCTAAAAGCTTCATTCTGCTCAAGCAATCAATGTGGTTGTGCTGAATGAGAGTTGGTGCACTGTTCTTTCTTGGCTTGATCAATTGGACCGCAGATTCAACGAAACCTGTTGTAGCAGCTATGGAAGGTCTTGCATTGGGGGGTGGGCTAGAGCTTGCGATGGTGAGTAGGATGCCACTCCTGCCCAGTAGTTCAAGGGTCCTGTTTTAATGGCAACCCACAGTACAGCAGTCTCGTTGTGATATCTTGTGGCCTACAGATGTATGCGGATCTGCTGCATGTGCAGGTGGGACCACTTTTCTGTAAAAAACAGTGCTCCATTGCCCCTCTCTCGCCCCTCTCACGTCCATTTTTTATGAGGCATCATCAGGAGTACTGGTGCCTGATCTCCCTATTTCACTGCTCTCTCTCTTTCTCTGTGTCTTTCTTCTCCCTCCCCCCACACCTTTTCCCCCCCAACCCCCCTTCCTCTCCTTCTCTCTGTGTGAATTGGGTGAAAACAAGGCGAAAACCAGCAGTTCAGAATCGGAAAAGCAAAGAAGATGATGAATCATTTGCAAGCAGGGGCAGGAAGGGAGCTGACAGGAAAGATTTAAAAAAACGAAGAGGAAGACGTCCGAAGAACCCCGAAGAAAATGAGGAGGAAGACGTCGAAAGAACCAGGGAAAAAAAGAAAAGAAAAAAACGCTTATGGAAGAAACACAATGTATAATGCAGTGCAGAAATCAGCTTCCCCTGGCGATTACCGTGGTACCTCTGGTGATACAAGAGCGTAGAGCTACCTCAGAACATTCTTGATCTGATGTGCAACACGCATGGGATTCATATTTTCATATGCCTTTTTGGTTTCCTAACAATTTTCCCCAACCTTGGCTTCTAGCGAAATTTACCCGTAGTTATTATTGATTAATTGAACTTCCCATTTCCCTCCCTTTCTCCTTGTGTGCTCTATTGCTCTGCTCCAGTCATGTCATGCAAGAATATGCGCCCCAAAGACGCAGCTAGGGCTGCCTGAGCTGCAACTAGGAATCATCCCCGGGTTTGGAGGTAAGTGTACTTGAAACTTTTTTTTTTTTTTTTTTTGTTGTTGTTGTTCGGAAAACACTTGTGCTATTGCGTGTCACTTCGAGAAGCCCAGAGTGGAAAAGAGAATTCTGGAGGTTGATAGCAAAGCAGTGCCCCCCCTTCCCCTTCCCCCCCCCCTCGCCCCCTCCCCCCTGACACCATGCCTTTTTCATATAGAATTATTAAATTTAGAACTGACTCCCGACTCAACCAAGTCACTACAGAAGTGTTTGGTGCGAGGAAACAAATTGCTATCCATTCATAAAATGTGTGCTTTTTACTTCTAACCTCTAGCTTATGTATGATGCCATGGCAATCCGAAACGGCCTCAAGTGTTGAAGTTTGAGAGCTGAGGAAGCCTTTTATGTACTCGCTAACAGGGAAATACAAAAACACGAGTTCAAATCCTGAGGGATACAATAATATTAGGCGGAACCCCTTTCTGATGAGAAAAAAAAAGGTTGAGGGATGCAATAATATTATGCCGAAGCAGCCGAACCCCTTTTTGATGGGAAAAAAGGGAATACAGAAAGAAATGCTCGCAGACTTGAGCTGAATGTAGTTATCCTTTACAGTTTAATCCATTGCACGCGTTCGCACTTCTGTACAACGTACTTGAAGTTACTAGGCTGTCCAGCTGGGCCTGCCTGACCGGGCAGGCCTGGGCCAGGCGAACAGACCCAGGGGAATCCAAAATAGGGCGAGAATAAAGGGGAAACCTGGGAAAGAAGAAAGGTCGATGGGTCTGTGGTTGTCCTGAGCAGTCGGAATCCAGCCTTCTCTTTGAATTCGGTGATAGCACACGTGGTGGTGGTGGTGGGGGGTTGGAATAAATGGGTTAAGAACTTAGGAGGTATTTAAATTTTAAAGGGGTTTATTGAACTTTATTCTGAGTTTTTCTTTTTCTCCTTTCCTTTTTACCTTGAAATCAAACAGGAATTCTTGGGGAGCAGCACGTGCTGGGAACTGCGCCCAACGTCCCTTAGAATAACAGTACATAACAGTGTATAAAAACTCGTGTTCGAAAAAGACTTGGAAAAACCTTGAGACTCTCGGGACCCTGCCAGCATTGATTGCCCTATATATCAGGGGATTAACTGAACAGGGAGCTTTTATTGTTCAGTTTAGTGATGGGACACTTGTGGGGGGCATAAATTGGCTTTAAACTCTGGAGTCTGGAGGAGTTCAAATTTTAGAAAGCGAGTACCTTTTCCTTCCTTTTTCTTTTCTTTTTTCAAATCTTGAGTTGCAATTTAGCAGGGATTTGCAGATGACACTTGGTCAGAAGTTGTTTGTATCACAATATTAACATCCCCTATCTCCTGGCCCCCCCCCCCTCCCCCGTATTTCTCTCCTCGTTTTTCGTAAATTTGTGCCGGGGTTGCCATGCACCTTGCCTGGAGTTTTGGGTTGCGTTGATCGTAACCTAGTCTTCTCCAGATTTTCTTGTGTGTTTTGCTTTTGTCTCCTAATATCTGATATTTCTTGGCAGCATACATGGAGCGATCTGAATATCCGGATTGTACCATGTTTCTCTGTCATGATGGTAGAGTAGCAAGCGGGCATGATGAGAATCATCAGATATCCCATTGTTTGGCCTATGAACTTGGGGGCGGTGCTTACATGTGGGGCTTGTCATCTAGGATCTTGTTGCCCCCTGTTTTGTTATATTTGGCTGTTCCCTTCCTCTTTTCTTTGCCTCTTTGCCTTTTGGCTGTGTGCAAGTGGGTCGATACACGGGGGTGGGGGCAGCCACCGCTCAACCACATCCACGTGGGCGGCCTTGTACGCAAGAGGTTCTGAACAGGGGGAGTTGTAAGTAAGAAGATAAAAAATGAATTGATATCTTTTTTGTTCCCTTTTGTTTTTTCTTCGGTTTTGCGCTCTGATAACTTTGTGACAATATATAAATGAACGGTAAAAACTGTAGATACTAGAAAGTACTAGAAACTGCAAAAACTGTAAAAACTGTAAAAAGTACTAAAAAGTAGTAAAAACTGTAAAGACTGTAAAGTTGTAAAAAGTTACTAAAAACTGTAGAATCTGTAAAAAGTACTAAAAACTGTAAAAGCTGTGACTGGTTGTGGATCAAGGCGCTTTTGGTTTGTGAGCGCGTCATCGAATGGCTTGGCGTTGTGGTTGACCATGCAGGAACACAGAGGTTGCCAAGGCTGGTTGGTGTTCAGAGAGCAATTGAGATGATGCTGGTAGGCTGACCGTTATTTCTTTTGATATCCATTCACTAGGTTTGGTAGCATATTTTAACATGTCTGACATTGCCTGACATATACTGGCTGGATGGAGTATCATAACTATGGATGCAGTGTGTGAATATAAGCACCGTAAGGTCACGAGGCTCTTTTTGCTTTTTTTTTTTTTTTTTTTTTATGTGCAACATTGTGTAGCAGTTAACCACGTGGGCTAGGTTCTCTTGCTATGTTTTGTTTTTCCTTTCTTTTCTTTTTCTTTGTCGAACTGAATTCTTTCTGAATAGCTAAAGCACGACCTTCACAACTCACAATCATCCCTGGGTAATTCCTGAATGCAGATTATGATCTTATTATCCCAATTTGCAATCCACTGGATGCCAAGGCCTCCATGGAGAGGATCCAGAGTTCCAAATGATGTGCCGGCCAGCTGGTAGCCCAGCCCATTACATAAATTACTGGTTATTAAACTTATTATTCGTATTTATTACTAACTCTTATCAGTCAACTCCCTCCTGGCTCATATTGTTCTATGTTTGATGCGTTCGTAACTTCTTACTTCTTAGGAATCTTGGCTAGTGCGCCATCATGATACTCGCGAATTACAAGAGATTTTTGGTGTGGAGCAGTGTATTTTTTTTTATGGTAGACCAGCTTGTAATGTATTTAATACTATTTATACTATTTTGTAGTTGTTTATTATACTCGACAAGTTGGCAGAGAGAATCTTCTATCCTGAGGACACCAGTTGATGTGTCTGAATCATCTTATTGGCTGTGCCCTAGTAATGCAGTCATGATGGATGGGAGAAAAAGACTCAGTAGAGAAGGGACAGATGGCAGATACACAACGTTCCCATTCAGCAGCTATTGGAAGAGCTTCTGAAGTTATGATACATCAACCACTATTTTTTGTTGTTGTTGTTTTTAGATGATTTCCCCCCCCCCCCCCCCCCCCCTTCTTCCCTTCGTCCTGACGACTTGACTGAATGCTTTTTTCTGAAGACTTGTTGGAAATGTGTTTTCTAGATGTTATATTTGCAGACCGTTCAAATACTCATGTTTGGATGGGAAAGCTGATGTGTTTTGTACTCGTGGGCGCAACCATTTGTGCCACAGGCAACTGGAAACAGCTGCGCATGGCAAGCATTGAAGACGCAATGTGGGTGTGCCTGTATGTGTTGTGTTGCAGTTGTCAAAAACTATGCTCGCTGAAGAAGGGAAGGAGCGGGGGTTGATTGACTTGATTGTGCCTCAGCGCGAGGTTCTGGGAGCAGCACGGAAGTGGGCTCTTGATATTGTAGACAGGAGGCGGCCTCGGATGATATCATTGACGAGGAATGACATTTTGGAGCCTCTTGGAGATGCTCGTCTGATCCTCAAGTTTGCAAGGGCACAGGCCTTGAAGACAGCCCCACACTTAAAACATCCCCACCTTTGTCTTGATGTTGTGGAGCATGGCATCGAAGCGGGTGGATATGCCGGCAATCTAAAGGTGATACCAGCTATACTGTTGCTACTTGTCAGCACAATTCCTCCATCTAGAAATTGGTGCTCGCGGTTTCTCACACACACACGCAGAGAGAGAGAGAGAGAGAGAGAGAGAGAGAGAGAGAGAGAGAGAGAGACTTCCTTTTCCCACTGGAAAGTCGCAGAGATAAAAATGCTCCCTGCATGTCTCGCCACTATTGCAGGGAGATACCTAGCACGAGGTACATCCAGAACACCTACTCCCTGGAACTAGGGCATTGATGACCTATTGATAGGTTGTTAGCGAAATCACTCCTTCAGAGGCTGGGATTCTCTCCCACCCATCTTGAAGAAACGTCAAAACCTTGATGAGGACTACTATAACCACACTAGACCCGCTTGTCTGTCACCTTTTCCTTTTTATCAAGTATTATGAGCAATATTGCTGCCAAAATCCTCTCCCACCTACGTAGTTGTTTCAGTGCTTTGCCAGTCGGTTCAAAGTCTTCAGAGTCTTCAGACTCACCAACAGGTTTGTGTTCCATCTTTCTGTGCAGATCAGAGTGATAACCCCACTCTATACAAGACTTCCCTACCACGAGGTCGTTATATACTCCCCTCCATAACCTCGGGGGGTTATGGGTTTCTCATGGATATTTTTGGCAATAATCGGCCATCAGTCTTCAATTTCCCATTTTGAAAGTCATGCCATGATGGCTGACTTGTCGTGGCAAGGACCAACAGAATCGAACGAAACAAATGAGAGAGGGTCTGTGGAAGGAATCATCACGAATGAGAAGAAATACAAAAGAGCAGAGTTTTGCCAGACAAAAAGAGAGAAATGCAAGAAGAACCTCCTCATGTGCTAGAGCATGACACAGGAGCCCTTTCCCTCTTCGGCGCTGGTAGCACTGTACCCACTCAGAGTGGCATGACACAGGTGCCCTTTCCCTCTTCGGCACTTGTAGCACTGCGTGCACTTGGCTTATGAACTTGTAAACCTTAACAAACATAATGTAATGTACTCTCCAGAGCCGATGTCAGTTCTACGCAGTAGTGTGTCCACTCACATTATGGATTTGAAGCCTTAAACCACCAGTACATCCGCACCTAAAATCCCGAAGCTACCTGCCCACTGAGCGCCGCTATTTTCCGAACCTTCTGTGTGAGGCACCTGCAGTGGGAATTTCGGAAGTGGCACCGATGCCGAAGGAAAAAAAAGGATTTTTTTTTTTTAAAGGACAAAAAAAAGAAAAAAAAATTAAAAAACGAAAGAAAAAGGAAAAAAAAAAGAAAGGAACAAACAAGCCAGAGATCAATGATGTCGTGGAAGGACCTCATGGAGGGCATACTCAAGTGATCACTCTCCAGAATGCATCTGACCACTATTATAGGGAGAGGGAAACGTTGCTGTTTTTTCTTTTTTCTCCTTTTGTTCCTCTCTTCCTTTCGCTGCCAGCAAGGCAGCGCATATACCTCGTGCTCAAAACGCCCTCGCTGAGGGCATGCTCACACTAGCGCTGTTGAAATGAATCCAACCACGCGCACGCCCAAAGCTTGGTTGGCTTTCTTTTTTTTGGTTCTTTTTTTTGTGTCTGACAGTCGTGCTCCCCGTGTTCTTCGTTCTGCCAAAGTGCCCTCACTGAGGGCAGACTCACACGGAGTACTCCAAAAAGTGTATCCAACTGCAATCACGGCCAAAGCTTGTTTTGTTTTTCGGGACGTGCAGATTGGACATGGGCCCAAAAAATCGAAAACCTTCTGATGCTCCGACCCTGCCCCGAGCTCACCTTTTACTTCTTGTGGCGACAAGTTATTTTGCTGCAAGGCTGAGGCCGTGTACCGGTGCTTTAACAAACATAATGTACTCTCCAGAGCTGTTGTGAGTTCTGTGCATCGACTCACAGGGCGTATCGTGAGAGCAATTGTTGTGAAAGTTGTACAATGTTAGCATGGAATTTCGAGCACAGTGCTCACTGTCAATCTGCTGTGTTAATTGTGCAGGAAGCGGAGGTGTTCAAGAAGTTGGTTGTATCAGACACTGCAAAGTCTTTGACGCATATTTTCTTTGCACAGAGGATGACTACCAGGGTAAGCATGTCCAGCAAAATATGCAGCTGATGGAAAAATGAGGTAGAAGCGTTTGTTTTCAGAGCGCTTTTCCTTTCACTTTATTTTTTCCAAACGGAAACATAGCCTTCAATCAATTCGAGAAACCGAGCTGGGTGATGATGATATACCCAACAGTCTTCAGCTCAAAAGAGACTTGCTTTGCTCAGCAATCTGAGCAAAACCAAAAGAATGTGCCAAAGCGTATGAGAGCGTTAATCTTCACTGCTCTCAGTGGCGTCCGAAGAGCACAGCACAAGAAAGAAAAGGAAAATGTTGGGTCGTAGGATTGGTTCAGTGATTAGTCTGAAGTTCTGAACAGAGGCAGCATGGGAAACCCAAAGAATACGAATCCAGTCTGTCCATTTACTTAGAGGGAAATGACACCAGACACCCAGATATTCTTTCTGGGGGGGGGAGAGGGGCTGACAAAAACAACAAGTAATCCAATTGTTGCATTTAGTTCCCAAAAATAGGACCAAGGTGCTGACCAGCTCGGACCATTCCCTGAAGCAGAAATTCAGAAAATTCCAGAATTGTAAAATAGACAGAGTCTCCGGAATACTAGAAAGGTAATAGAAACCTATGGTGGAAGGCTGCTGAAACAATCCTCTAATAGAATCCACCAGTTTCCATAGACAGGAGTAAGATCCTAATGGGTACCATCCAGCAATTTACGGTTTGACTGTTCCATTTTAGGGAGATAATAAAAAGAGAGAACAATCAGGTAATCAGAATACTTTTAGCACAAATGTAAAGAGGACAACCTGGGGCCTGCAGCTGCCATGCTGTGGCACAGAAAACAGACAGTGCAAGGGGCAGAAAGAGGAGGCAAGGGGCTCAGGATTTGAACTTGACACCTGCTTATCAGCAGCCATATGTACATATGGACGTAAAAGGAGGAACAGAACTGAGCTTGCCAGTATCGTAGCTGGAGAACACGATGGTCTGCTTGCTGCTTGATATGACGGGAGCCACCAGGATTGTCTGTGGGGGGGGTGCGGGGAGAGAGAGAGAGAGAGAGAGAGAGAGAGAGAGAGAGAGAGATGTCTGGTTTGGCTCTCTTTTCCTCCCGATTCGTCTTTGCATGTCTTTGTTGTTGTTGTCACCTTCCTCTTTGTCACGCTCATTTTTTCTTCTTTGCGGTCACTTTTCATCTCATGCATCATACCAAACCTGATTGCCATTCAGGAGTGTGTGTGTGTGTGTGTGTGTGTGTGTGTGTGTGTGTGTGAGAGAGAGAGAGAGAGAGAGAGAGAGAGAGAGAGAGAGAGAGAGAGCAACCATGGATATGATGTTCATCTCCCCGCCCCTCTCTTCCCCCCCCACCTTATTGGGTTCCTTGCCGTCACTTTTCCCTTTCTCCTGTTTGGATAGTCTGTGTGCCAGAGACGTTTCAAATGCGCCCTGTTGGGAACCACTGTGGCACACGGACCAAAGAGGTCTGGACAACCGAGGATTTGA
Organism: Chara braunii; assembly: GCA_003427395.1. Taxonomy (NCBI): domain Eukaryota; kingdom Viridiplantae; phylum Streptophyta; class Charophyceae; order Charales; family Characeae; genus Chara; species Chara braunii. Next base: position 1,372,326 of record BFEA01000220.1, read on the forward strand.
TCAGTTTGCTTCAAGCGTTGATCGGCTTGCTTCAAGTGTTGCCTCACATTGCTTTGGACTTGATTGAGCTTCTGTTGTATGGGCTTCAATTCATCAAAGTCCGGGTAGAAACTGTATGCTAGAGGTGGGAAGGTTTGCAGCCAGAATTCTTACAGTGATTTCTGAAACAGCTGGAGATCAGTCTCTTTTCAAGGATGTCGCCCAGACCTGTAGATAGGATAGGCATTTCCTCAACTGCTTGATTGCAGACTTTTGCAGTTGCTATGTTCTTTGAAGTGTGCTCGCTCATGGCTCTTCTTTTCAATTTGTGAAGTCTTCTGGTAGTCATTCTCAGGGCTATGTTGGTGGATGCAAAGTTCCAATTTGCAAAAGGACCTTGTTTGATGAAACGGGAGAATGGTGTTTTCCAGCATTTCAGATTGCGGTGGTTTGAGATTCGCAAGACCGGACCTGCTTGCTAACTGTTGCTGCTACTGTTTGCTATTGCTCCAATCTTACGTGTGCGATATCAGGTAGCTGGAGTGACCGACAGGGGACTGAAGCCCAGGCCAATAAAGAGAGTGGCAGTTGTGGGGGGTGGGTTGATGGGGTCGGGCATCTGCACAGCAATGATTATGCGGAAGGTTCCAGTTATTTTGAAGGAGGTCAATTCACAGTTTTTGGAGCAGGGCATGCAAAGGATCAAAGGTATGTGGAATGTGGAATTGCCTTCGCTGTTCTTCTCTAGGTCAGCTGTTCAAGGTTGCTGCTCGACTGCGACTGTTTTGATGCCAGAGAGTGAAAATGAGGCAAAATGAGGGAGGAGAGCAGTTACCCTGAGGCTAGAGAAGCACCACTAGAATATACGTTCTCCAGGCTTGCACTTCCTGTATGTATCATAGACACTAGTGTGTTCACTTCCTGCTTAACCACAAACATGTAGGTTATCTTACACTTGGGCCCAGTGTTTGTGGCCATCTTGTCGGTTGATCGTCTGTGAGCTGGGGAAGAGGTATTCAATTGACCAGTTCTGTTTGTCGCACTTTCGCCTTATTAATCACAGTCTCGGTGCTCCCGACAAAAGAATGGATTTTCTCCCTAAGGGTTCTGTTTGTCACACTTTCCGCTTACTAAATCACAGTCTCGTGCTCCCCACGCATAAAGTGGATTCATAATCGCAGTCTCGATGCTCCACCAAAAAGATTGATTCGCTCCCAGAGGCTTTCTCCCCTCGCAGGTCCCGCAGCCCCCCCTCCCTCTCCCCCCTGTGGCCATCCCGCCCTCCTTCCCTATGGCTACGAGTGTACTTTCCCCCAAACGCAATGCACCCCAATAATGAATGTATACAAGCTATCGTTCCGGTCTGGTACAGCCATTACGAGGGTGTGTTGTGTTTGGGGGACGACGGTAGCCTTATGGCTGACTTGTATATGGGTGCTAACCATTGATAGTGATGTCATAGACAGGATAAGAGCTAAAATTCAGACTAGTTCCATGGTGCTCAAACCTACTCCTGAATTTGAAAAAAAAAAAAAGAAGAGGATAAGAAGAGGGACTCTTTGGAAATTTGTGCCATGGTTTGGAGTTGAGCAAAGGCAACTTCTGGCTATGAGAATTCTAGTTGATTAGTGTTCTCAACAGGCCATTCACTTTTTGTTGTGGGCGTTTTACCCTTTCTCGTCACAAGCCAGCAGGATATGATTTGCATCTGGCTTTGTTCCGTGTGTCCATGGTACCACACAGATAACTTGAACAGTCGTGTGAAGAAAGGGAAGATGACGGAGGAGCAGTTTCAGAAGACGCTTGGGCTAGTTAAGCCAGCGCTGGATTACAACGATTTTGGCTCGGTGGACATGGTCATTGAGGTATGTGCATTCTTCTTCTACTGTCCAGTCCCACAGACTCTCAGCCCAGATCTCTTGCTTGCATGCTTCTTTCTTGCACGATCTTCTTTCTTGTGCCACTCGCACCCGACAGACTCTCAGCACAGATCGCTTGTTTCTGGATTTCCATGCACTTTTGCTTATGGACTCCATTGCACGTTATTTTTCTTTCGGTTCTCTTCTTCTACCTTCAAGCGGCAACCTGAGCCCTCAACAGGGATGTTGGCTTATGGCGTTTCATGTATTATCTTCTTGTTCTAAGTTTAGGCTCCAGAGTCCAAACTCACTTGTAGGTCGTGAGAACTTCTTTGCACTTTCTTTTTCTGTCGGCTCGCTTCTTCTACCTTTGAGCTTCAACCTGAGGCTGTCAACAGGGATGTTGGCTTATGAAATTTTCATGTATCATCTTCCTTGTTCTAGGTTTAGGCTCCAAACTCACTTGCAGGTCAGGAGAGAGCGTAGTGGGAGGGGTAGGCTTCATACCCAAAGGAAGGCAGAGAGTTTGAGGGAAAAAAAGCATAATATTTGGACATAGCAGACACCTTTTGAACCAGCCTCTCTGTTTGTATGCTACTATCGGAAATTGTGTGCTAACTTCCCTCTGAAAATCTCTGCCTTCCGTACAGAGCTTACCCAACGGACTTGCAGTCTCTGTTAATCTTCTTTCGTTAGATAGTGGGTGCATGCGATCTTCCCTGGCATGCAAACAGGGTTTTGCTGCCTCTGCTCAAGTTTACTCAACCGAACATGACACTGAAAATATGATCCCATTTTCGCGTACTAAAGACAAGGAAGGAAGGTTATCAATCACACTAATCCAACAGCATCCTTTCCACGAACCCTTATCTTCTTTGTGGAAGCATGGCTATGCCTTGGTGCTCTTCGCAAAGTAAAATGGGAAAATTCAAAATTGGTTCATCTATGTTTTTCCTCCGTCCATGGCCCTGTATGTGCGTCCAATTTGATGATACCACAGTGACTACACCTTCATTTGGCCTGGCCCAGCATCCGGCCAGGGGTGGAGGTCCTGGAGTTCACTCTAGGCGTTCATGCTATAGGGTAAGAGGGGTTGGGAGGTGGTGGGGCTGGAAAGGAGGAGTAGGTGTGAAACAAAGGGAGTTTCTCAGTTCAGGCCTGATGTACGAGAGCAATTCCTCCCCTCCCCCTCCAGATTACCTGGTGCTTGCTAAGTCGTGAAGTTCAAGAGCAACCCACAAGGAATCAAACCCGTGGCTTGCCAGCTGAGGTGTTAGTGAAGGCCCTGTGGGAGGCTTCACCCCTCCCAGGCACGAATACACATTGGAATTCATCCATGACCCAGTGTATCTGGGCCCGGCTCAACCTCAATCCAAGTGCACGTGTGGGCTTTCTCATGACGTCCCCTTCGGAGTTCCAACTTCCAACCAAACAGTATTTTGGCAAGGCCGTCAAACCTGTTCCAAGTGCTTGCTAAAGCGCAAGAAGGCGGAAACATCCAGGAGGCACGCAGTGTTGGCCCGTCTGGGAGTGTTATGCGTTCGAGACGGAACGCTGATGGAGAGCTGTATGACGGGAAACTGTCACGTACGGTTCGGAGGGCAGAGACTCACCTCTGACCCCTACCCATTTTAGGTTTTGCTTTAACTGAAGCTATTGCTTTATTCGCCTTAATGATGGCTTTCTWAATTTTATGGGCGVCCGCGACACTACCAAATGAATTGCTCCTTTGCACTGTTTGTTCTCTCAGGCGCGATAGCGAAGGAGACGCTGCAGTAGTCCGCAGCGAGATGGACCTCCCCAGGAATCAGACCTGTGATTCACTTAACCAATAGTTCAACTGAGATGGGGTATAGGTGTCATGTGGCTTCTGCCTTGCTGTTGAGAAACTGAGAGGGACTGCCAAAATCGAGGAGGAACAGGGAGGAACACAATGGAAGAAAACAAACAATAACAGAAACAGTGGCCAGGTCGTTTCGGTTACTGGTACAAGGACGGGTGGGACAAGGAGGGGTTCTCCGTTCTCGCCACTTCTTGTCATGGTCCCACTGTTTTCTTGGTTGCATATTCACCGCCCACTGATGTATTGCCAGTTCCTAACACAGTGGTTCACTCAGTCCCATTCATGCGTCGTGTTGGGGTGAACCTTGCACTTGAAACAGCCAGCACATGTGACCCTTCCTCTCCATGAATTTAGGAGGCATTTTGCATTATGTGACAGGGCTTGCAACTCTGTGTGTGTGTGTGTGTGTGTGTGTGTGTGTGTGTGTGTGTGTGCGCGTGTGTGTGTGTGTCCGCTAACACGAAACACTCATTTGCTCATGTGTGCGCATGATCCATTGTCAATGACTTGAGCTCTCTCTCGTGCTGCCAAAGCAGCAGATCCAAGCCCCCCCTGTTCACCTCTTCTTCCTTCTTGCCCGTGGCCTTGCCGTCCTTTCCTCCTTTTGCAACACTGTATTTCTACTTCCCCCCATGCCTCCTCTTCACATCCTGTTCTCGTAACATATGCTGACTTTCTGTATGCCGTTGTTAATTTCTTCTCCCTTTGCCACTGTTGCAACATGAGTTCCTAGCTCCACCCACTTCCTCCTCATTGTGACACTAGATTCCAGTCCCTCACACCTCCCCTGCCTCCCCATCAGTAATTCCGACATCAGATGCTTAACCCATACAGCTTCACTCCTTTGCTTCTGCTGTTGCAACACCCGTTCAACGTCTTGGATTTCTCTTTTCGTCGTTTCCGTGTCTTTTTATTTTAGAAAACAAGTTAGAAAAATGTAATGAACTTCGGCAACGACATTTAATTCCTCTTCTTTATTTTTGTAATTTTATTTTTATTTCTTGCAAGGAGAAGAGGTTCATGGAACATAACTCTGTTTTATTTTATTGATTGCAAGACGTCAAGGTCTCTGGAATATCGGATTGATTTGCAAGACGTCAAGGTCTCTGGAATATCGGTAACGTGCATGAGTCCGTTTCAGATCTTGCGTTATTCGATTTTGGTCACGGTGCTGACCCAAGGGGCTGTTTGGTTGCGGATGTACAGGCTGTGATTGAGAGCATTCCATTGAAGCAGCAAATTTTCGGTGATTTACAAAGACATTGCAGTCCATCATGTATTCTCGCTACAAACACTTCAACCATCGACATCAATGTAGTTGGGGAGAAGACAAATGCACAGGACCGCATTCTTGGAGCACATTTCTTCAGGTATGTCGCGTGGAAAGCTCGCATCTAAGTCACCTTCCCTCTTTCCATTATTCTATGGACACCAAACGGGAATAACGTTCCTGTTGGCGCTGTTATTCACGGATGGGGTAGGGCTTTTCTTGTGTGTTGAAGCTTGTGGTGTTTCCAAAGCTTTCTTCCATCAGGGGTCAACGTCCTTACTATAGCCTTGTTTGGAACGTGCTCCATGCGTTGCCATTGTGTTCTTTTCATTACGCATACTGAAGACTTCAATTTTAGTCCTCTCTCTCTCTCTCTCTCTCTCTCTCTCTCTCTCTCTCTCTCTCTCTCTCTCTCTCTCTCTCTCTCTCTCTCTCTCTTGTGCATATTGCCATCTGTACTGTGTGGGCGAGTATATCAGTGCACACTCATGCACATGTGTGCACCTTTAACTATCTGGGCATCACTGTATGTATACCTGTCCAGTGCTGTTGATTTTCCGCTTGCCCGCACGTGTTCAGTTTCCTGTTAAGTGGATCATCTTGAAAGGAGTTGCAAGTGCAGCCAAAGTATTTCGAGGTTGGGAGACGGACCGAGGCATGCCATAGGCAATAGCTGTATGCATTAAACATTGTTTATGACATAAATGCTATCTTGCCAGCTGCTCATCATTGTTTCCTCCGTCCACCTTTGCTAGTTGCTTCGTCTTTGCCTTCGTGTGTACTTTTCAATGCCATAATCCCTCTATCGATGTCATATTGTTTTGGTAATGTATATCTGTCACACGGCTATGTGCATCACTTATCATTCTTTTCGGAGTCGAGAATGTGAGCTATGTCCATGCCTTACATTGTAATCAAAGCACTTCCTTTCCAATTGTTTATTTTCTGTAAACATGTCTCATGACTCACAATTCGCGTATTACCATGTTGTTGTCATTTTTGTTTCTCCTATCCTTTGCCCTCTGAGCTGCTGTCTGTCTGTCTCGTATGTTTGTGCTAACACATTGTGGACATTCTTGTGGTGCTATGTCATGTGTGTTCGTTCGTCTGGATTCCCCTCTTTTTACCCCTGTCCCC
>BFEA01000220.1:1378859-1393342 GCA_003427395.1 Chara braunii
CACACACACACACACATCCCCCCTCCACCCACACAGTCCTGCTCATGTGATGCCACTGCTGGAGATTGTCCGGACGGACAAGACATCAGCACAGGTCATCGTGGATGTGCTTCAGCTGGGGAAGGTGATCCAAAAGGTGCCGGTGGTGGTTGGTAATTGTACCGGGTTTGCATTGAACCGGGTATTCTTTCCGTACACGATGGCAGCATCCTTACTGGTAGATCTTGGCGTTGACCCGTACCGTATTGACAAGGTCATTGCAGGCTTTGGAATGCCAATGGGCCCTTTCAGGTATATGGTTGTGAATCATTCTTCCATGACTTTGATCTCATTGCTATCCTAAGTCAAGTAGAGAAAAACCCATCTGCTGGTTGTGAAATTTTGAACACACGGAATTGTGCCTACAGCGTAAGGTTGCGATCTCTTCATGGACATGCAGAAAAAAAGGGATTGCTCATCTGCATAATGTGTCTGTATAATGCCCCCATGTCAGTAGTAGATCGGCCATGCCATGCCAATCTCCAAGCTCTCACCTTGTGGGACATGGTTAGCTGAAGGCTCCCCCTTCGGACCTTCGGCAGAAGTGTGGTGGACATGCACAGCCTAGATGCATCCACACGAGCACACAAACGTGGATGCTGGAAATGCACAGTTCCGTGCCCTCAGGGGGAGGGGGTTCGAGATTGAGGGATGCTGGGATGCTGGAACAGGTGTATGGAAAAAGTGGGGAGTTGAGGGGGTGGCCACGAGTGCTTTTTATGGAGGGGGGAGATATGGGGGGGAATAGGGGAAGGAGAACCCATCCTTTTTTTTTTCTTTTTGTTTTTCTTTTTATAACCTCCATGATCGCACGCCAATCCAATCTGTGGCACGGACATGGATGTGCCCGCAGACATGCGGACTGGACATATCTGCTGCTGAACTTATGAGGAAAATTAGACATCATGGAGTTCGGTTTTTCTTTGTCTAAAGAATACAAATAACAAATAGTGGAAAACAAAAGGAGGAACATGGATGCACCCACAGACATGCGGACTGGACGTATCTGCTGCTGATCTGATTATGAACTTATGAGGAAAATTAGACACCATGGAGATCGGTTTTTATTTGTCTAAAGAATACACAAAGAAAACAAATAACAAATAGTGGAAAACAAAAGGAGTTTTAAAAACACAAGGGGAAAACAAACTTGTCTTGAGACTGATGCATGCCTATCAGTGGATAGGGAACACGCGGAAGCAAGGAATCACCAGCATCAACAAAGACATGCGTACAATGCAGCGGAGGACTGAAAATGAACGATCTAACTCGTCAGACTCATGACTCAACATACGCATACACCCTCGTCAAGTGAAGGTGCAAGGAGGGAACATACACAGATGAAAGGTCCCTCCTTGCGCCACACACATATGGGAGAACACCATAGATGATGAAGGTGGGAGATGGAGACGAAGTGAAAAACCAGATGAAGAGAGTGACAACTCCAGTGTAGAAGCCGAATAATAATAATCCCTCTCCACTTCCCAGAACATCACCAAATACAATGTGAAGTCCGGACCTAGGGGCATAACCTCCCTGAAATAGTTGCCAAGTCTCCAGTCTCCCTCTCACACCGCAAGTAGGACAGGGGAAGCGGATATGGAGGGGTAGAGGAGAAGAATAAGCAAAGGACTCTCTCTCTCTCTCTCTCTCTCTCTCTCTCTCTCTCTCTCTCTCTCTCTCTCTCTCTCGTGCGCGCGCGCGGCCACCAAAGCCGCCCAAAAAGAGGGTATGCGGTTTGGGGTTCTATTCAGATCAGTCGTATGCTGAGTTTGAAATAATTTTGTATATTTGGTGGTTGTAGACTTGCAGATTTGGTTGGGATGCAAGTGTCATTGGCTGTTGGGCAACAGTTCAAGAATGCCTATTCAGAACGATCGTATGCCTCGACATTGGTTCCGTCTATGGTCAAGGATGAACGCCTTGGTGAGTTACTTATCTCTGAGGATTCCGTTTCCTTGGGCCCAGTCCCGTCATCCATTATTGTCTTCGGCTGAACCCCCCCTGATGCTTTTCAACCCGAGAACCCTATGCACCCAAAAAGTTGCTTACATTCCAGTGAATTTTCTTCTCCCCTCTTCCCTTCTCTGGACACCCCCCCCCCCCCCCCCCCTTTCCCCCCCCCCCCCCCCCCCCCCCCCCCCCCCCCCCCCCCCCCCCCCCCCCCCCCCCCCCCCCCCCCCCCCCCCTGCCCTTTAACCCACCACGGAATCGCCGAATTGATCTCTGGCTCTCAAAATCAACATGCTTGCCAAGCTGAGGCTACCTCTCTACTGCCTGAACCGTTGTCGGCAAAATTGAAGGTCAGAACAAGGGTTTTGACTCTGGAGCCTCTGGATTTGTGGTATCCAAAAGGCTTGAGCACACAAACCTCAGTGTGTGAATAGAATACAAGGAGAGACCATCCAGGACCCAAATTCAACCAAGGGATCAATCCTTTGTTATGTCAAAAACTCCATTCATTTGGGGTTTACAGCACTCGGCGAATTCAACAACAATTCCGGCAACTTCATGTCAGTCACTGCAACACTCCTGAGTTCAGTGCTTATTACTGCTTACAAAAAATGCTCTCAGGGCATACGCACCCTAGGACCTTATTTCTGCAGAAATTGTGGCGTTTGCGACCGGGGAACTCGAAATTTGCCTCTCGACCGAGTCACTATGCAACAACATTTTGGAAAAGACATGGTTACAGTGTTCCGTCAATTGCGCATATGCCACTAGGCCGAGTCACATGGCAACTGGTGCAATTTTTAATTCTCCCCTCTGGTGCAATTTTCACAATATCATTTCTCTCCATTTTCCTTCTTTTTTTTTCTTTTTTTTTCTTTTTTTTTTCTTTTCTTTTTCCCCCCCCCCCTTTTTTTTTTTTTTTTTTTTTTTTTTTTTTTTTTTTTTTTTTTTTTTTTTCCCCCCCCCCCCTTTTTTTTTTTTTGAAATGACGACGGCCTCGAGATATCATCATCGAGTTGACCGGCCCCAGGTAATTCAGAATTATTTTATTCTGTTCATCTGATGGCAGCTGGATTCAAACTTGGGTCTGTATTTCATTGGGTGTACCAACTGAGCTAGGCAGGTTGGTTAAACGGAACTTAAACCGAAAAAGGAAGTATGGCTTCGCTATCACCTCCAGAGGTGATCGCAAATTCCAAGCACTCGTGGCTCGGCAGGTCGCTGATATATGGGGTGCTGTGTTACTGTGAACCGGCTGGAAATTTTGAAAATTTTAATCTTGGGAAAAGAGGTCCTAGACTCCTAATGGGACTATACCCTCAGATTGTCCTTTAAGACGTCTGTTAAAACTGGAACATGGAGGTCCTCCGGGACATCCGTTAAAATTGGAAAATACAGAGAAGATTAGCATGGGCCCTGGACGAGGATGATATGCATAAATCGAGAAACAGACTTCTCCAGGAAGTTTATTAAAAAAAAAAAAACTGTAACACAGAAGATCAGCATGCCACGACACTCTGCCGGGTTCAAGACCTGGTCAGATACTTTCGACCAAGGGACACCTGAGGCTGCGGCACCATCCTTTTCAAACAGCACTGTTGCCAAGGCCAGCATCACTCCCCCTTGCAAGCAAAGCCTTGGCACAACTGAATTACTGTGGATTACCTGGGCCTGGTCAGTGGTGGTGCAGTATCATTAAGGTCGGAGCCCTGCTGTCCAAGAACATGGCCAAGTGCACTTCTGATGTGTGTGCCACTTGTGGCCTGGCTCCTCAATGTCCTGGCACATACGGTTTTCAACGTCACTGTATGAGGGACGGTAAATCTGTTTTCGTGCCAGCAATAACACCATACTGGTGTCAGCAATAAATACTGCCAGACCGGCGCCCAACTTCTTTTTTGTCATTTGACAATTTTAGGAAAATGTGAAAACGACGTTTTAGAAAATTGCGGCAAGCATGTGAAACCAAGTAAACCAACTATTTACAAATGCATTAGAACCACTCGATCGACCTTGCAGTGGCTTGGGCACGATCGGGTGGTGCCATTAGCTTCGGCTGGTGTGCAAATTTGTCTTCATTGTGTGGTGGCTATGTCTACTTNCGGGTGGTGCCATTAGCTTCGGCTGGTGTGCAAATTTGTCTTCATTGTGTGGTGGCTATGTCTACTTCGATTGTGCATGTGTGTGACTGGGTACATCGGATCACGGGGAAAAACGAGTACCCGTGTTGGGGTGGGGTTAAGTGATCATCTTGGGGCTTAACTTTCACCCCGGTCCACTTTACCGTTTGGTTGAGTGTTTGCCTCCGGATAGGGAGGTCACGTGTTCGATCCTTGGACAGTGAGGACTGACAGGAGACTATTTGATGACACTACGGTAGGTAATGCACCCGACATTGGAAAAATTGGGCCACAGCCGTTCGGATTATCAAACAGTGAGGCATGCCGTCCAATGGTATTCAACATGTTTTTCATTAAACCAGGCCATTACCAGCCCATATGGGGCCTTGGCCAGATGGTTTTCATTTTTTTTCCGAAATAACCACAGTAATCTGCTTTTCACATTAGTTTGATTTTTATCTGGACAGAGGGGCTAGGCCCTAAAGATCGTCGCCCTCTTGAAATTGAAAAAATGGTGACTGCACACTGGAGGATGACACCCACAGGCATCCACTCAAATTCTTCGGAAAGGAAAGCGAACTTGTTCCCTGAAGTTGTGTGCAACAGGCCCATCTCGCCCGAGTTGTTGCTTGAGCCACAACTGCTTCGGGATGAACCAACCGGCCTAGCGCAATTGGTACACAGTACTACACATCAAGTTGGCATGAACTGTTGAAATACAAACCTGCGTTCGAAGCTGGATGGAACCAGATAAGTTTTATCTGGGGCTGTTCAGGTCAAACTTCGAAGATTTGTCAGGATGAAACAGCTTCTCTGGATGGAACCAGAGTTACCAGATAAGTTTTATCTGGGGCTGTTCATGTGTCAGGATGAAACAGCTTATGATATGACTGGCGAGCTTAAAAGGGTAGTGGACAACGATGGATAGATTGGGTGAGAGCAACCATTGCAGTTAGCAGTAAGAGAACCATGGTTTTCTGAGAACAAGCTGACCTTTTGACTGAGTTCTCGCCTGAGATTCCCGTCTCTGCTATGTGTTGCCTTGTCACTGTGGGCAGTGTGGTAGGTGAATGTACCTTTCTCTAACTTTTGGGTCTGCTGTCTATTTCAAGGTACTAACTTGTTGGTCGTGCTGCTGTTGTGTGTCTCGCAAGGGACATATTTAGGGACAAGACTTAAATTTTAGCTGGTAGGTGAAAGTAGGAGAGACAGGGGCATGGTGGTAAATGCATAGGTATCCGGTAGGGATTTTCCATGAACTTGAAGCAGACCTATAGTTCGGTAGAAGTCAAAACAGGTACAGAAATGGTACCGGACGTACCCAGACCAAGATGACGCCAAATACGACTGGAGGAAGGTGGGATTATAGACTACCCAGACCAAGATGACGCCAGATACGACTGGAGGGAAGTGGGATTATAGACTACATGTCCCAAGGTGGGATTATAGACTACATGCCGCTGCCTCTTTCCAAGTCTGGCAGGCCTAGAGGTGAGGTGGGTGGGCGTAGGAAGTCTCTCACCTGGAGACAGCTTCGCCAGTGGACCTAGCGAAATGTGGTGGGTTGAAGGAGGAGGAGCTGTTTACTGGAGAAGGAGCTGTGGATTAGACAAGAAGGCCTCCATGTGGAGGTTGAGGAGAACGGCGAAGGAGGAGGGTTTGTCTATATTGGGCCCACCAAAAACTACTAGCTCACAAGAGTGGCACTTTTCACTCAAGTGCTTCCTTTTCACATACAACCCACTGTTAGTTCCTCTACAAAGCAACCAATTGTTGGAGAGAAAAGCAATACAGCATGATGTTGGTGGGTTGTGTGTAACAAAGCAAGCAATCGAATGAACATTGAACGCTCTTGTGGGCACCTTTGGACTTCTACAGACCGTGTAACGACTGACTCAAAAGGTGAGAGCATGAGAAGTATGCTGTGAGAGCAGGGATTTCTTAAGCCGCTAGTACACTGGCCCAGCCTTGCAGAAAGCTTTTGTCGCCACAAGCAAAACTCGGAGGCGCTGTGCGGCCAGGTGCACCAATGGAAAAAAAAAAATCGGCAGCCTCCGGGTTTCATGCTGACACCCGCAGGCTGATGTGTGTTGTACTGGTGCTTTAAAGTTTAAAGGAGACTTTGTACCAGGGGAAAATATGAAATACGCCAGTGCATCAGGGTAAAGCACATTTTCATGTTGTTGTGCCTTTTTTTTTTTTTTTTTTTTTCCCCCTGTGCAGGTGAGAAGACCAAAAAGGGATTTTATCTCTACGATGCCAAGAGGAAGGCTAGCCCTGACCCCGAGTTGAAAAAATATTTGGAGGCATCACGAAAGGCATCGAACATCATGCCAAATGGAAAGGTATGAATACTATGAATGTTTTAACTCTTAAGTCAAATGCTAGGTGTCATTGTGCTGCTGTTAGTTTTTGTACTGCATTTCTGCTTCCCCCCCCCCCCCCCCCCCCCTTTCCCCTTGCAAGTAGCCGTAGCAGTTTCATTAAACATCAACTGATGGAGGGCAGGAATTCCTCCACATCTCAACCCGGAAGACCTGGGACCATGACCCAGTTAGGCTTTTGGCTTTTGCTGGAAACCGGGTCCAGTGTTCCGAGTTTCAAATTCTTTTTGCGTGCATGCGCTACATTCAGTTGGCAAAACGTGCGAATAGCTCTCTAAAGAACCTTTGCTTTTGTTGAGACTATTGCAAGTGAATAGGCACAATTTAAGGCATAGATCTATAAACTAGTATAAAGTTATGAACCAGCAAATAGGCAGAAGCACAAACAGGAGGGCATTGTTGTTAGGTAATTGCAAGAACCCCTAAAACCCTGTTGTTGGTCAATGGTGTATGAGAGCCTGTAACTTCGTCGTAAATCTCGATCCTCATGCATACAGTGATAGGGAAAGAAGGGGGTGGAGGTGGGGGGACGGGGGCGATCCCTATGAAATTCACGAGTTAAGAAAGGAAGGGCAATACCATGGTAAAACCGGCATTGACAAAAGTCAACGAAGGCAACAAAACTCGACAGAGGTGGGGGGGGGGGGGGGGGATTTTGGGAAAAAAAAAAGGGGGGGAAAAAAAAAAAAAAAAAAAAAAAAAAAAAAAAGGGGGGGGGGGGGGGGGGGGGGGGGGGGGAATTCTGGAAGAGATAAAGTGATGGAAGAATGAAAAAGACAAAGAAGATGAACATTAGAGTATGTACTCCGCGATTCTCAGTGAGAAATATGTGTGGTGGTATTATTCTCGGTTTGTGCAGCCTGTCCAGGTGACAGACAAAGAAATACTGGAGATGATCTTCTTCCCAGTTGTCAATGAAGCATGCCGTGTGATGGACGAGAGAATCGTGGGGCAGGCTTCAGACCTTGATATTGCCACTGTTCTCAGCTTTGGCTTTCCTCCTTACAGGTACTTCCTGCAGAAAAATGCCTTTCGCCAGAGCTGCCATTCACATATGCATCTCTGGGTTTTATCTCTGTACATTGCGAGTTACTCTGTATCTATATATTGTGTGTGTGCATGGGTGTGTGCGTGTGTTGTGGCCTTTGTGGGTGTGTTGTACCTGTGTGTGTTGTGTGTTTGCGTGCAGGCGTGTGTTCGTGTGTGTGTCTGTTCTGTGTGTGCATGAGTGCATGTGCGTACGTTTGTGTGTGTGTGTGTGTGTGTGTGTGTGTGTGTGTGTGTGTGTGTGTGTGTGCATGCACAGGCACATGCTGCAGAAGAGGGGTGGAAGGGGGAGGGAGGGGTTTGTAAGTGCAAGGTTTCTCATTCACACGTCAGTCTTGAGCACAAAAGAGATTCAGAATTCATGAAACAGCTGTACCACAGCACTGAAAAGCTGTGTTAATCACATGGCGAGCTTCGATCCAAGAGAAACTGCACGTAGACCAAGGACCAACACTCATCGTTTATGGCATGGACTACCAGGGTCATTTTGAATTTAAATAAAAAATGGACTATATCAGAGGATTATTCTCGGTTTGTGCTTCAGTGTGCCACCATTTAGTCTGTGATGTTGGTGTGTTGGTTTGTTTGTTTATCTGTTGTCTCATATCACAAGTGTTCTCCCTGAGTGTCAATCTGCGGAGCAAGGAGTGACACATTATGTGCTGTGCATTGTCTTAATGCCTGTGTTAGAGCCACGAGGTTCTCCCAAAGAGAAGGTTGTGAGCCCTATGAAAGCACCGTTCTCACCAATTGCCTCTATAATAGTCTATATAGCACCTCCATCTTCTCCCGAACAGAATGCCTGCCCACTACGACTGTATTCGAGGGCAAGTTTTGGGCCATTTATGGCTGCAATAGCTTGACATTCGATGAGGTGGGAAAGGGCAAGAGTGAAGAATGGTCGGCTGGAGCTGCTGGGCATTAGGTTGAAGGGCGGATGTTTTCAGGGAAGCATGCCGAGCTTTCAGCTTTGTCCATGCCCCTTCTATGACCAGCTCGAGTCTCTGCAGCACTGCCTGCCTTAGGCCCCCGCTCTACTCTCTGTATGATGAGCAAGCAACTCGTGACTGATCTGGTTTCAGATGCTATCACACTATGTATCTTATGATTCAGCGGCATATTCGTTCAGTCATTTCATTTTCGTTGAATTCTTGGACCTCCTTTCTAAACATTGTTACTTTTTTTATTCAGTCTTTTAGGTGCTTTTTTTCGTTCGTTCGGGATTACCTGCATGTGTTCATAGCTTTGCCACAGATTCGCATTGAGGAATCTTTTTATCAAGTTTTTTTTTTTTTTTTAAATGGCAAGCCTATCTTTGGTTCTGTTAAAAAGAACAGAACAACTGGCGCCTACGATCACCTATCTGCAATTGAGCAGATTCTCAAACTGCAACTAACGCTCCTTTGTAAAATTTGTTTATTTTTACGGTGCGCCGTCTCACAACCGATTTCGATGGGCTTTCAACTCAATCAAAGCCTAGCCAACATCACTCCCATTGCGCAATGTCGCTTAAAGCATCCAACTCACCCAATTGGGAACAACTCGCTGGGGACCGCAGCATGTTGAAAAAGAGCGGAAAAGGCGCGTGAGCTGTTCGGTCTTATGGTGAAGTTCATGGATCCCGTCGAAACAAACGTAAGGGCAAGTGGTAACCAATCCACTTCTGTCAACGGTAGCGAACTCGGAGGTAGAGGGTTCGCACAGGACAAAGCGTATTCAGACCATACATGTGGTGCATTGCGATGCGCGCGCACTGCATGCGGCGCACCTCTAAAAACGGGGGTCGGAAAAAGAAAAAAAAACCTTGTGAGGGGCGGTAGTAGACCCTCAAACGATCTCAAATGTTCTCAATGATCTGTACAATTCGAGATGGGACGCTGGGCCCGGTTCCCAGCACGTGCTGCTCCCCACGAATAGACTGGAGCACTTGCTTTAAAAAAAAAAAAAAAAAAAGGGACCCGGCCCCCTGCTCGCGTAAAATAAGAAACGGGCAGCCAATTTTTATTTGGAGGCCGCACATTGCCCTGAAAGCTTTTCGTAAAACCTGTAATCCGTCCGTCTCCCAGCCCTAAAAACCCTGGTTCAAGAATTCTGGGATTACTCGATGTCCACGCAAGAAAGGGCCGCATCAAAAGTGCACTGGTTCAATGAGGGGGTAGCACAATTGAGAGATAGAATAAAAAAATTCTCTATGTCCCACGCACGAGAACGCAAGGCGGTATTAGACAACCTTCTGCACAAATTAGAAAACTGGGATAGGGAGCTACAATCAGCCCCCCTGGATGACACAGCCTACCATAGGCTGCAAGCGGCAAGGGACCATCTACAATCCTATCTGGATGACCAGGCAGAAGCATGGCGCATTCACGCACGAATAAGGAAACAAGACACAGATGGGACAACGGCAAAGGCATTCTTCCGGAAGGCTAAAGCAAGAGCAAGGCAGGCGGCAATAGCATCGCTTCGCCACCCCTTCGACCATTCTCTACCAAAAGCGAATAATGCATACACTGTGGTATACTATGCTGCACAGTTTTATCAGAAGYTGTACGCCTCAGAGTCRCATCGATGGGGACCAAGACATGTGGCAGAAACACAACACACGATGCTCCAACACCTCCCATCAATGCTGTCATCACAACAAAAACAGCACCTTGAAGAGCCATTAACCATAGATGAGCTGTTAGAGGCTCTGAAAGGGATAGAGGACGAAAAGACCCCGGGATTTGACTCTTTTCCCAAAGAGTTCTGGCTCCAATACTGGAACATTTTTCAAGACAGCATAAAGATTTACGTAAACGCTGTCCAAAAAGAAGGAAGTTTTGGGGGTCTGATTAGCCAAGGAGTGACCACACTCTTGTACAAAAAAGGAGATAAGGAAGATATYCGTAACTATCGCCCRATCACRCTYCTTCCCCTCCCATATAAGATGGTTTCCAAAGCCCTCRCCAACCGATTACTCYYWTTCATGAACCATCTCATATTCCAGGATCAGACTGGGTTTATGCCACAAAGAAACATACAAGATAATGTTCTCTTAGTAAATGAGACCATTAAGTACGCTAGGCAGCACCGTAAGGAAGCCACAGTCCTGTTCATTGATTTCGAAAAAACGTATGACCATGTGGACTGGGACTTCCTAGACTGTTGCCTAATCAAAATGAATTTTGGGGTCTGCTTCAAAGCGTGGGTATCCATCATGCACAGATCAGCAACTACAAATATTATGGTCAACGGACACCTCTCCCCACCATTCCCACTGCAGAGATCGGTTAGGCAGGGAGACCCCGTGCCCCCCCTTCTCTTTGTATTGGTCATGGAGACACTAGTTGCAATAATCAGGAATAACTCGGCCATAGAACGCATTGACATTCCCGAACTGCCCCCCCACATGGTGCCAGTGAGTCTTTCTTTGCAGATGACCTTACAGTCCTCATCAGGGCCTCCGCTACATCGATCCAGGCATTAACAGATACCATCCATAACTTCGAAGTTGCGGCGGATATGAAGGTTAATTGGGGGACAAAGACGGAGGGATGGTGGCTCGCCACGCAAGACACCCCACCACCGCAACACCCGCCAGTCAACTGGCGCCCAAGGGAATTCGTCTGACAGCTATGGGCCCCCTGGCAGATCACGGACAGACACTCGTCCAGCTGGCCTTGCAAAAACTGGCGAAGTGGGATGACCTCCACACATCGCTGGTGGGAAGGGCGCTGGCAATAAACAACGCTGTTCTATCTACCATCTGGTACAAAACGGTCTTTTGGGAAATCCCCAAAAAACACCTCGGACAACTTCGGGCAGCGTTGTCAGCGTACCTATGCAGAAACGATCACAACTTGACGAAATGTCTGAAGAGAGTGGCCTGGAAGTATGTGGCCCAACCAAAGAGAGTGGGTGGGTTGGGCATCTTGGACCCGGGAGACGAGATCAAGGCCCTAATTTTCAAAGTGATTATTCGCCTATTGGTGGCAAACGACGTACCGTGGCTGCCGCTTGCATATGTGCAGCTAGCGAACCTGGCCCCTCCCTCCCACCCAGAGGCCTCATTTCACCCCCTTCGATGTTTGACAAACAAAGACTGGTCAGTGTCTGGCCCCCCACACCACAAGAATGATGGGATGGCTCGCAATAACGTGTGAAGGGTCCTTAAACACGACCCATTGTGGGCCGCGATATTGCAATTGTGGAGGGAAATTAGCCCAGCCAAGAAGCCACCCCCTCTAAGGTGGCAAGAAATATGGCGGCAGCCATTATTTGGCAACCTCGACATATGTGATGCAACAGGCTCGCCGTTCTCCATGGCCGCCAACTCCACCTAGCTCGCATGGGTGAGAAACGGCCTCTTCTGCGTGGGAGACATCTTGGACAATCACAGAGGTACATGGAAGACTGTGCAGCAGCTACAGCGAAACCTGAAATACGTTAGGAAAAGTCAGGACAAGCTGGACCTCATCCATACGGCAGTCCCGCCTTCGTGGGTCGCTGCACTACAAAAAGGTCCCATGATAGGCAGTATGGACTGGGTAACGCAGATCACTCACAACCCTATCCCCATGACCATCTTTAGGGTGGCTCAGTGCATAGGGCAACAGGCATATCTACAGGCATATGAACCAGAAGTCCCGGGGGCACGTTGGGCTCCCCTGAAAAGAGACCCAGAACTGGATAGGAGCCTTCCAATGGAAGATTTGACTAGGGTGAGGGTAGTAGGGGACGACGACACAGGCTACTTTGCCTATGAAATGTCTACCCCAGTGGAAGCACTCGCGTTCGACCCGGATGAATGGGTCTGGAAAGGCCGGAAACCCACACCAATTTGGCAATACTCGGTACGCGAGGGGTACAAACACGCTCACAAACCACAGGCCTCTACTTCCGTAATACAAACTCGGTGGACAAGAGATTCACCATTACAACACGGGGAGCTAAATCACATCTCCTGGACCACATACGCTCATATAATGCCAACTTCACACAGGGCGCTGCAGTGGCAGATTTTACATCGCTGCCTACCGACACCGGTCTGGATAACCTCACGCACTAACTTAGAACAAATAGGAGTTTTATCTCCAATATGTTCCCGTTGTGGAGACGGTGCGCAGCGCAGATGAGCTGACTTGGAACATTGCCTGCTGGCATGCCCCATGGCAATGCAGGTCTGGCAATGGTGGGATGCCATGTGGCACGAGCTCACAAACGCACCCTTTCAATGGAATGTTGCCCTTATCCTGCTGGGGAAAAAAAGAAGCTATCCTTCCTCCTGGACACCCTTCCAACGAAACTTTTTCGAGCATATGAGACTGCCCATTCTCATGGTCATCTGGAGGATGAGGTGCTCAGCAGAACGCCAAGAAGAGGCCTTTGGTTTTCACCAAGCTAAAGCAGAGCTGCTAGAGGTGATAAGGGCAAATCTGCTGAAAGCCAGCAAAGACTTAAATCAAAAACTGAGTGCAGCCCCCGACCAAGACAGCAAGGAAAAGCTGACTGCGGCCTTCACAGAAAAGTGGATAGACCCGAACCACAAACTAGCTGAAGTACAAAGTGACGGAAGGCTGACATGGAAGAACTGGGCAGCACAGGACCACCTATGGACATACAGACCGCCCAAATTCCTCCCAACACCGCCCCCGGGACAGTTCAAAAATTCAATAACTGAGGTGTACCAGGCCCAAAGTCAGCAGCATCAGCATGCACAGGCTGGCCTCTCGCCCCCTCCTCCTCCCAGATCACAACCACCCCTCCTGCCATCCAGCCTCCCCCCATCGACCCCATCGCCGCCCCCACCTCTTCCCTTCGCTACCCCTCCCTCGACCCCACCGTATCCCCCCGCGATTCCCATGGTCTCCCCACCCCCTACGCCTCCCCCGCCCTCCACATCCCCCGTGGACTCCCAGTCCTCTGGCCCGCATTTCCCCCCCCCACCGCTACCACCATGGCCTGCACCCACAACTGTCACCACCTACCCACTTCACCCCGTCTCTGCACCGCCCTGTTCCTCGCCCGGTCACCGGCCACCCAGATCTTCCAGCTTCAGCAGCTCGGTAATCGACAGCTAAGAAAGAAATAGCAAGTTCAACTCAGAGGGAGCCAGGCGACATCCACTTCAATCAAGGCAATTTTCGTGTTTCTGAGTACAAGGAAGGAGGAAGAGCACCGGACACGTGATGTGTATCCAGGTACAGGGGCCAGGAGAAATACATGGGACTGGCAACATGGGATCTTCATACGATCAGAGAAATTCCTATGATCTGAGAATACTCTACTCGTACAGTTCTAGACGCATAATCCTCTCTGAATCTCTTCATCCTTAGTTAACTGCATTGTAACGCAAAATGTTGGTTGCCTCATGTCAGACCTCCCTTTATAGATTCAGATATATCAGGAGGTGATAGGGTAAAAAGGTTTTAAAAACGGCCCAAAGGGTTTAAGCAGTGAAGGTCCAAAGGGGATGGGCTCTCATCCTTGAGCAACTGCATTGTAACGTAAATATAGGACGTCTCATGGGTCGTCTCATGTCAGACCCATTTTTATAGTTTCTGGTCAAGCGGGCTCAAGAATAGAGAAAGGGTGAAGGAAGTCAGAAGACTGGGTAAAGGGTTTTTTAAAGGATTTAAAAAGTCTTCATTGGGTAATGAACAAAGAATGGGTAATATCCACAGGTCGGAGAAATCGGACGAGGAATAACAGGACCAATGACCACCGGCCACCCACCCCCTACTGGCCAGCACTGCTCCGATCGTGGAGGAAAATAATCCCTAATAAGATCAACAAACCCAAATCCAAGGATGAAGTCCTAAGACAACCGCTTTTCGGTAATGAATGGATAACAAACGAAGCCCATAACCCACTTTTCCTTGAACAAAAGTGGCTTTCTTGGATTAAAAATGGTATTTGGAAAATAGATCACCTGTGGATGGAGGACAGAAAAGATTGG
>BFEA01000220.1:1405255-1423010 GCA_003427395.1 Chara braunii
GAGAGAGAGAGAGAGAGAGAGAGAGAGAGAGAGAGAGAGAGAGAGAGAGAGAGAGAGAGATGTGTTCGAATGTGGATCGATATTGGCCATATGCAGCTGATATGCTGCAGAAGAACTCGAAGATTTCCTGCAAGTTGTTAGTCTGTAAGTCTTCTTCTTCTTCTTCTCCATCTTATCAGTCTTCTTCTTCTGCTTCTCGTCAGTCTTCTTCTTCTTCTTCTTCTCGTCATTCATTTTTTGTCAGTCTTGTTCTTCTTCAGAATGAAAGGGTCGATAACATGCATGCAGCAGACATCAGAGCAGCAGGCAACAAACATGCAGAGACCCCAACCCAGTACATATCAGATGACATACATTCAGCATACAGCAGGCAACATACATGCAGAGCCCCCAACCCTCAGACACCCCCCCCAACCCCAGCACCCCCCACCCAGACCAAACCCCCTACCCAAACCCCAAAACCAAAATTTTATTGCAGATTCGGGGTCCTCTCTCCAAGCGCAGAACGACCCTGGTTTCAAAAAATAATAATAATAATAATAATTCTGGGCGGTTTTTGGTCCACCCGGTTTACCCGGGTGGCCACCCCAAGGCCCAACTGGGCGGGCCAAGCCCGGCCGGGGCGGGCGGGGTCCTCACTCAGTTCTCCTCAATTTTTTTCTGCGGCGGATAGCTGGGCCAAGTATTGGTGTGGTTTAAGCCAGCAGCACTTTCGAAAGTCGCAGCTGTACAAGAGCCGCTACGTGCTGGGTTGACCGGGCCTGGCAGCTCCGGTCTAAATTTATTCAAGTGGATATGCCGCGGACGATGTATGGGCAAAGTGCTGGTGTTTTAACTGATCAGAACAGGTACTATGCTTGATCTTACTTAGCCGAGAGTCTGAGAAAGGTGTGTTTTCTATTTCTGGTATGCCTGTTGCGTTTTGTTCGTTTTGTTTTGTTCTGATTTGTTTATTTTTGCTTAGTTTTTGCGCATTTGGAGAGTAGTGGAGCGAGGCCCTATGTTCCCCTTCCAAGGGACCCGTACAGGATGTCAGGACGGGTCTGTGATTGAAGACTTTTGACTTCGATCTCCTTTTTTGGTCCTAGCCCAGGTTGTTGTAGCGGTCGGATTTCAGAAAAATTCAGATACACTGTGCTTGCAGTCTTGTCACTCTTGGCAACAAAGTTCGGACTATTGGCAGTGAGTGATTTCTGCCGCTGTCATCGCAGTGGTCAATCTGCTGGGACTTTTTTTATCATTATTGTTTAGGAGAAATTAGGACCCCTGTTTTTTTTTTTTTTTTGTTACCATTTCTCGATTTTTCTGTGTCATCCTTGCGCAGGGGCCATGCTAATCTTCATTCTCTGTATCGTTCCAAATTGAACGGATGTCCCGAAGAACGGGATTGGAATTTGGTCTCGTGGGCACACTTGCTACTTCTTTGGCCAAACTGCACGCGTGCATTGTTGACACTATTCTAGCATTTTTTTTAGCAATTTTTTGTGGTGTTTATGGAAGGAGAAAATTGAAGTTGAACATCACAAGGACCTCACCTCATTTCAGCAGACGCCACAGCAAGCTATACGACATCGAGTTCGTATCAACTGGGAAAAGCGGATGCAGTCTCCGACGACAATCGTCGCGGGTGTACGTTGGTTCCTAAAACACTGGGCAGCTCACCCAGCTTTTTCGTACGGATCGATGGACCATCTGGTATCATCACTTTCAAGTTTCAGCCCCTTTTTCGGTGAATCATTGTAGACTGTTTTCTTAACAGCTTGGAGAATATTTCTATCACCGTGGCGAAGTGTGGGAAAGGAGCTCTGCCTGCACGGTCAAGCTGGCTGTGGAGGCTCATTGGTCGCCTATAGGTGATGCAGAGCCTCTAGGTACTGGGCGCCATAATAAAAAAGACAGTTTGCGAAAAGAAAAAAGGAAGCTGGACAGGACACCCGAATCCCAAGCATCACCAACTGGCCTAGCTCAGTTGGTACACCTCTGAACTGTTGATATACAGACCTGAGTTGGAACTCCACTGGAAGCAGATGAGTAAAATACAGCCATTCTGAATTACCTTGGGTCGGTCAGTTCAATGATGACATCTCAAGGCAGTCGCCCTCTTTATAAATTAAAAAAAAAGAGAAGAAAAAAAGAGAAGGAATCGCAAACATCACAAACTCTTGTTTGTCCTAGGGGACATCCGTTTGAATTGGAATGATGCAGCGAAAATTAACACGGCCGGCCCCAGCCTTGTACAAATTTGTTCGTCACCTACTCCAAAAATTTTGGGCCTCGGGCCTACTGGACCACAACGGCTGGCGGCGCCAGCCCAAAAGAAAGAAAAGAATGTGCCTCTGCGGTGCCTCCAGTCCGGGTGTACTGATAGTTGAAACCACCAGTTAGTTCACTAGAACCTAAGTCGACAAAGCTACCTTCCAAGGCTTGTACTTTCGAAAGTGGCCTGCCGTTTTCGCTACCAGCCAGCACCAAATCGAAATGCTCGCCTGGACGGGTGAACTGGCAGTTTAAAGGGGAGGGGGGAGGGGGGGGGGGGGGGGGGGGGGGGGGGGGGGGGGGGGAGAAGCCTCTTCTGAGCAGTACACATTCGGGCATCTTGCATCAGACAGACCGGACGCAGCAGTGACAAAGCCATGATCACACCAACACAGGGACAACATGCATTTAGTAGTTTTGTTTTGTTTCTAGTTCACGTATGTTCGCTTTGCAAGGAACTGGTATGGAAGAAATCCAAACCACAAGCATCGCGGACTCCTTTTCACCATCATGAATATAAGAACAAGCGAAGATAATAAATGATGGGGTTGGACGTGGGAGGTGGGGTGAGAGAGATGTGGGCAGAGGGGGGGGGGAGTATGGGGTTGGTGGGATAGGGTAACGTTGTGAAGGAGGGAAGGGTCATTGGGAGTGGAAGATCCCGTGGAGTGCCAGGGTATGGACTAGGGCGACGGCCTTGAGATATTGTCATTAAGCTGACTGGCGCCATGTAATTCGGAAATATAGTTGTTTTATTCATCTGGTTCCATCATGTGGATCGAACTCCGGTCTGTATTTCAACAGTTCTTGGGTGTACCAACTGAGCTAAGGCACGTTGGTGCAGGGCTGGGTAGCACGGCGTACGCGTACGCTGGTTGTGTGTACATGCGTACACGTATTCCTGTACGCGAGACGTACATGTGATAATCTCAGACCCGTACCGCGCGGCTTGCCGTATCCGTGAGGAAGAATCCCCCGGAAGCCCCGAAGTACGGATGCGAACAAAAAGGGGGTTTTCTTTCTTTCTACTTTCGTTTTCTTTTTGAAACGGCTTTTTCACTTTTCTTTGGTTAAATAACTCCTGCGCGGGTGAATAGCAGCCGCGGTATGAAAATCAAGAAACGGTTTGAATTTTTGCGCGCGTGCGCCTAAGCTCAGACTTCTTCGCGCGCCTCGCACCCCGTTTCTTGCTTTGCATCCCCGCGCCATCTTCCTTTCTTGCTGCGCGTGTTTCCCCCATGCAGGACTCTTCGTCTTCCCCTACGCCCAGCTCGATCCCCACTCCGTCTTCCTCCGCAAGTGAATGGCTGCGTAGTTGGGATGCGCGGATCAATGTGGAAGGCGAAAAGGCGCACCACTTGAATGAACACCCCAATCACGCCTGACCACGCGACTCTGCGGAACACCCCTTCCAAAACCCTTCACCCTTCTTCTGTCCTGCTCGTCTACAACCGGCGCTGCCCGCACCTCGCGCTGACAACCCGCCGCCTTCCACGCTATAAATTGTTGCAACCCCCTCCTCTCCTTCTCTTTGATCTCGGCTGCAATGCTGCACGAGCTATGCACGAACGTCCGCGACGCCGAACAGGCTTGACGAGTCCAAGTTACGGGCGGAGTGACGACGTGGGTCGCGCTTAGCGATAGACTCGGGGTAAGCCAGCTGGAGGGATTGAGCAATGGTGGAGATCAGACGCCGATCACGATAGGGTCTTGTGGCTATGGTGGTCCGTGGTCCTTGGGAAGTTTGCGGTTGCGCTGGAGGGCGTCAGCCAATTGGAAAATTTTGTGTACAATGAAACTCGCTTTTTCGCCATTGCTGCTCTGTCTCCGTGAGATGTATGCAACGTCCCATCGAGTGGGTAATCAGTTGTATGCATGGGAGTGAGTCGCGATGAGATGGTCTGTGAAGGGGTGTGAGTCTGCGTATGCATGCATGTGGTCCTTGGGTATTGCATGGCGATTGTCTGCCTGGATGCATGATTAAGTCGGCCATCATACCTCTTTTTCCTTTTGTCTCGTTCCCCTGTTAGTTCCGCTGCTCGATGGCGTAAGGCGAGGGCCTTTGCGTACCGAAGGGATCCCTTCCGTCATGCGCGCTCGAGTCGGAATCCCGCGGCGCCGACGTCTGATGTGGCGCATCGCTGTTGAGGACCGGAGACGTTCGCTGTGCCCGCTAAAGGTAGTCAGCAAACGGCTCCGCCCCTCCACTCGGACCCCTTTGGTTGAGTGTTGTCAAACCCGAGAGAGAGAGACGTTGTCGCTCTTTGTATGGAGACGGATTCCCAATCCAGCACGGGTTCTCGCGCACTTGCCCCGACTCCGCGCGTCGCAGTGCACTCTCGATTTTCCCCATCGTCGACGACGACAGCGTCTACTGCAACGCGGACGTACGGAGTGCCCTACGACGCACGGAGCAGCTTCATTGGCGCAACCCTGAATGGGCTTGCCACATCGCAGGCCTTACACCGACTTGACGGTGCTCCCCTGGACTGCAGCTTGCGCGGCGTGGCGCCGCCAGTTTGGTTGCCGTTGGTGCTAGCAGGGGGACTCCTGCTCGTGGCGAAGGTTGGTTCTGGGGTACAAAGGAGCCGCTCGGTTCCCTGAACTCTCCCGGGACGTCGGAGCTCTTCCTGCCTGTTTCCGTATCTCGACTGCGGCAACAGCCCCCGCCCGCCGAGTTCCCACGATCGTCAGTCCCCGAGGCCTCGACGAACCCGATGACGAGGATTGAGAATCCGCGCGGGGGAATCCATCGCCCTTTTTGGAGAACAGGCCCGCCGAGGAACAGGTCCTCCGTCCCTCTCCTTTTTTTTTCCATCTAGAGAAAACGGGTTGGGCCCGTTCGTTCACCCCGCCCTCTTCCCTCTTCGTTTGTGGTAATCCTGATCACGGATCGAGCCCCAGTCGGGGAAACCTATCGGCCCCGAAACGAGAGACTCCCATTCTTACCGGGAGACTCGATCCCCATGGCCAAAAATCCTAGGCCACGCCCCCCTTCTACTCTGATCGGCGACCCAGTACGGAAAGCCGCGACGGGGCATGAGGTTGGTATCAGAGCTGATTCATTTCGGCTCCGAGGTTTTCCTAGGACGATTACCCTGTTTAGGAGTTTTTCCTTTTTGATCTTTTTATTCTTAGATTTCTCTCATTTTGAGTAGGCTGGCTCCCCGTCGACGCCGGCCCGCGAATAACAATCAGAATCGAGCGAGAGGCCGGGCTCGAGATCCGCCTCCGGCGATGGTGGAACCCGGAATTGGGGGTGGAAACGGCGGCGATAACCACGCGGTGATGGCAAATCATCCCCTGTATTTTGTACCTCCTCCCTCCGAGGTTCCCATCTTCGCCGAGGATGATACCGACCCTCGCACCTGACTAGCCGCCTTGAAAGCCCAGGGCTGGTCGGACCAGTTGCTTCGAGAACGAATCCCGGGGAGGTTAGCCGGAACCGCTTTTGAGTGGTATGGGCAACCCCTACACTAATTGGCTAACCTCCCAACGAAAGTTTCTCGAGCGTTTTGATCACATCGCACCTGGACAGTACCTTCGTCTGATAAAATAATATACGCAACAGCCTCGGGAAACCTTGGCCAGATATGCAGAGCGTTTTACTTACTTAGCCGAACGTTCCGGGGTCGATGAAAAGATGGTGCGGACTGATTTCGTTAGGGGACTGTCCGATTCTCGCTTGCGGAAGGAGATCCGCAAGAAATGCAATCCGATAGAACACACCCTGACTGAGCTCATTCGGTATGCCATTAAATACAGGAAGGAAAATTACGATGTAGGTCTGGATTCGGAATCCGACGAAGACGACCCTTCGGGTGTCCGACGCCATAGCTACTCCGCTACGGCGCAAATGTTCAAGGATCGCTTCGGGTTAGGACCGACAAAGAAGAATTTGGATCGGAAAATTTTGTCTTCCGCGTCGACCTCCCGACGCTCTGGTCAAGCTCAAGGAGGTCGGGACGAGGACGAAATATCAATGAAAGAGGTCGCGGCCCAGCTGGTCACGGTAGTGGCCCCGCTAACGGAATTCGTTCAAAACTTGCAGCGGCAAGGGGTGGCAGCTGCGCAACGACAGCAAACTGCCATGGCCGCCGGTACCCGTATGACCCAACCAGCCGCAGCAGGAGTTGCCCAGCCTCTGCGGTGCTACAACTGCAATCAGCCGGGCCACCTTGAGAAAGATTGTTCGAAACCTCGAACTCAGAGTGGGCCCGCGGGGCCCACCGGACCTTCCCAAATCCCGTTACCTGCTCCAACCGTTGCAGGACAAGGGAGGGTAGCCACGGTGATGGATACTGGAACGACGGAAATGGTGACCCTGTGGCCACCGAGATAGGACCCGATGAGTATATGGCTGCGGTGATGTTCGAACCCGGGACCATTGGAGTGATACGTCACGTCCGAAGGATTACCGAGGAAAGCGACCTCGGGCTTTGGCGGTCGGGGTTCGAAGATCTCACAGTCCCTGGCCCTGAGTACAAAGACGGTCACATCGACGTGTTGGATGCCTTGAAGGCTCTGGATCTACGGATCCCCGTCCCTATCCCCTATCTGCTAACCATTTCCGAAGCGGCTAACGAAAAGTTGATCAAACGATGCCTCAAGAACAGGCGCTGGTTCGAGGAAAGGCAAAAGGGCAAAAAACCAGTCCTACGAGACCTACCCACAAACGAAGAGTCACAGCCCTCGACCTCAAAGGTGCACGAAGCAAACCAGGTAGGAATGACCCAGACCGTAAATCCCGCCTAGGAAAAACCTGAGGTATTCCTCCGAGCCTACCCTATAACCTGGAAAAGCGTTGAGTGTGACTGCGAGGTCTGGGGAAACCCCTCGGCCGCCATCCTAGACTCGGGATCGTCAGCGGTCGCCATTTCTTGGAGATTAACGAAACGATTTGGAAGGGAAGGACAAGTTCAGCCCCTCCGACCAGATGAACTGTATATATCCGCTACGGAGGACAACATTCATTGTAAGGGGCGGATAACGAACGTGCCTATACAAGTGGGGCGGGTGCATTGTTTAAGCGACGCAATCGTATTGGATGTGCAGGCGTATGATGTTCTGCTAGGCATTCCGTGGCAGGCGGCGGTCGGAGCGCGAATGCACCTTGACAGTTGTAAGGTGGTGCTCACATCGGCCCACTCCAAACCACAAACGATACCGATGAGATTGGCGGTGCATATGCGCACCCAGCCGGCGCCTCGAACCACTACGAAAGCCCATCAAATCAATATGATCAAATGTCTGTCACCCGGTGAAAATGAAACTTCATCGGAAACTGACGTGACCGATGTACCCGACCGATATCCGATCTGGGTTCAGGATCGGTGGCGCCATTCCTGGCAACGAGAACCCATGGAAATAGTTCGGAGCGAGTCCGATTGGTCACACGCGTTCTCCTCCGTGGTGCAGGGAGAACCCCTGCGGAGGGTATTACGAATAACTGACCTTTCGGAACCCCCTGCGTCCTTATATCTTAGGACAGCCCCCTACCCGAAAGGTTTACGGAGCTTAGGGGGTTGTGCGATCTGCCTTTTCGGCCTCCTAGGCCCCTACTTACGAACGCAAAAGCCGCCCTGCTCTTGAAGAAAGGGGTTTCGTTTCAACCTCGAACGAGGTAATATCGATGGAAGCCGAAGGAGCTGTTACAGGCCTTTTCAGTGGAACCCTCGGCTGAAACCGAGCTCGAGAACGACAGTGACATGGAAAACGAACCGATAAGCCCAGCAGACAGTCAACTCATCGCGACCGTGCTTTCGGCAAAAACCGACAATTCGTTGTTTGGTGCCTCACCCGAAGCCAACGCGGTAGTCCCCACGGTTACGTCGACGATCTCCCTCCCTGAGGGAAACGTGGACGTCCGGCTGCCGGCCCATGTGCCTGACGACTACAAGCGCCTTCTTTTGGCAGTTATACGGGCCTACCCAGAGGCCGTCAGCATCCAGGACCACGATATAGGGCTTACCCACCTGATCCAACACGCGATTGATACCGGTGATCGCGCTCCGATACATTGCCGACCGTACCGCTCTAAAAGAAAGACAGCTGGCCTTGGAAAGGGTACGGGAGTTCGAGCGGTTGGGGTGGGTTGAACCATCGCTTGGACCATGGTCATTTCCCGTGGTCCTCGTGCCAAAACGAAACGGTTCAATCCGAGTGTGTATTGACTACCGCAAATTAAACGGTATTACTACCAAAGATGTCTATCCGCTGCCGCGGATTGACGATCTGCTGGATGCTATCGGGTCCGCTCGGTTCTTTTCGAAGTTCGATATTCGACACGGTTTTCACGACATCGCAGTCCGACCGGAAGACCGGCCCAAAACTGCTTTTGTCCTGTTCGAGGGCACGTGGCAGTGGATTCGGTGTCCCATGGGAATTTGCAACGCCCCTGCAATGTTCCAGCGGGCCATGAATATGGCCTTCGCCGAGTTCGTTAGCAAAACCCGTTTGACACAGCCGTTGATAAATTTATGTGTGGTTGTGTACATGGATGACATTTTGGTCTTTTCCAAAACCTACGAATACCATGTGGAACATATCGAATGCGTGTTTCATGCGTTGAAAGATGCGGGGTTCAAAGTGGCTCTGGAGAAAAGCGAGTTTTTTTTGTCCGAAATTTTCTTTTTGGGGTACATCGTCACGGTCGAGGGACTGAAACCAGATCCCAGAAAGGTAGCAGCGGTCCGAGAAGCCCCGGCCCCGGTCACGCTCACTCAAGTTCGAGCCTTCCTAGGGCTGGCTTTTTATTATTGACGCTTCATTCGGGGCTTTGCCTGCCTCGCCAAGCCGCTGACGAACCTGCTGAAGAAGGAGGAGGAGCTGATCTGGACGTCGGAATGCGAGGCGGCTTTTCAGGCACTCAAGGAGGCTCTGACGTCGGCGCCCGTGTTGGCGCGTCCCCATCCGACAAGACAGTTTGCGCTACATACCGACTGGCAGCCGTAGGCGATATCGGCAGTGCTGACTCAGCAAGGAACGGATGGAAGGGAGCACGTCATCGAGTATGCGTCGAAAACGCTAAGCCAGGCGCAGTCAAACTACGAGGCGTGCAAGGGTGAGTGTTTGGCGGTGGTGTGGGGGGTTCAGCACTTTCGACCGTATCTGTAAGGCCAGAAGTTCGTGCTCGTGACGGATCATCAGCCATTGCTGGCGTTGCGGAACAACAACACGGACCACACGGGTACCTTGGGAAGGTGGGCGGTGAGATTTCAGGACTACGACTTCGACATCCGCCACCGCGCCACCAGGCAGCACGGGAACGCCGACGGTCTGACGCGCCTCCAGCCGCCGAACAAGAGTCCCGCGAACGAAAGGCTCATCCCGTGGAAGTCGATTTCGCCTTCGACGGGACCCGGCTACAGGGAGGTGAATGTCCTCCGCAAGGGTACTGCAGCAATCGGAGATGGCGATCTCCGTTGAGGAGGCCGCCACCCCTTCTCCCCTTCCCTATTCTTTAACCCCGTCTCCTGACCCTGACTCCCCTTCGAGCACGCCTTCCCAAATCTGTTTCTTCTGCACCTTGCCCATGATACCGGACGGGGGAGATCCTCCTCCCGAGGGGCTTAGCTTTCTTCCCTGGGTGCAATGTAGCCAATGTCACATCGTCCGGTACCATGGGAGTTGTGTCCGGTACCGGAATGAGAAAAGTTGGAACTGTCCTAACTGTCGAACGGGCCACGTACCTACGAAAAAACGGTATCTAGAAGCCAGAACGGAAGACGGATTTTTGCCAAGTGTCCGCCGAGCGGAAGTCTGGACGGATCTTTTGCTATTACGGAGACTGACAGGCGACCCGCTGACGGAACTTACCAAGGCTGAACGGCGACGTGTCACGAAACGGGCGCACGATTACCGCTGGCAGGGATCCGTCCTTCAAAAACGAAAAGACGATGACGTCGACGGATCTAGTTGGCTGACGGTTCCACACCCACTGGCCAGGTTTGATTGGACACGAGCCGCCCACGAGGAAGATGCGGTCCACTTTGCAGTCAAGTACACGGAAAAAGCAATAGAGAAAAACGGATGATACTGGTCGGGAATCCGAAAAGATGTGAAATACATCGTCCGTACTTGCTGTAGATCATTTTTCTTCTTGTAGCCGTAGATCATTTTTCGAAATGGATCGAAGCATATCCAATGGCCAGCCGGAACTCGCAGGAAGTAGCCTGGTATATTAATCGTTTTTGGTGCATGCACCTGGACGTAGAAGAGATACATATGGACAATGGATCCGAGTTCCAGGGCGAAGTAGAGTGACAGGGCACTGGCCCCAAGCCAATGGGCTCGTAGAGAACGCCAACCGAATGATCAAGATTGCCCTTAGACGGAATATCACGGCATGTGATACCAGGCCCTGGCCTGTCATAGTCAACCACATTTTGGCCATCTATCGAGCTACTCCCCACGGGAGCACCGGGGTGTCCCCGTTCCAACTGAGAACCAATAGCGTTCCCAGAGTGCAGTTGTCACCTCTAGTGGGTACGGAAGTTAGAGTGACCCGGGCCCAACACAAGGACAAGGCCCAACATTACCTGAATCTGATGGCCCGGACCTATCCCGCGTTAGCCCGAAGACGACAAAGGGCCGTGGATCTGACGCATCAACGGCAGATCCGGGACTATGAGAACCGACACGGGACAGCGGGACCAATGCCCCGTTATAAAATCGGGGACTTGGTGCAGGTACGGAAATCTGCGCGCTCCTCCAAGATCCACCCACGCTATACCGGCATTTACGAGGTGACGGAAGTTGGCGCACGAGGACAGCACTCCGTGAAGCTGGTCCCCCGGCATAGCACGCAGGCTAGGTCGCTTACGCGACACGCGGCGGCTCTTCGACTGTTTCGGCCATCTCCGGGGCGCGAATCGGCTCTTGCCCCGTCCAAGCCCTCGTCCTCTCTCCCCTCCTCTCCTTCTTCGTCTTCTTCCCCTTCCCGATATGCCTCGTCCCTTGGTGCTGAGAGTCTGAGGGAGCAGGATGAACCATCGCCAGCTGGAGCATGAGCCCCTCAAGCACTTCCAGACGCCTCTTGCAAATCGCTTGTTGCGGCATCAGTTCAATGAGGAAAGGCAGTTGCGATATGACATTCAGCAGGTGAACGTGCCAGCGCCCGGGGTTGCTGATCTGGCGGCATACTCGTTACTTTGTGATCGGCTGACGTATGCGGGGGTGTACGTGGATGTGACGCAGTTGCCTGGGCGGGAGACGACTCGAGTGTTCATAGAGTTCCGCGCGCTGCAGGTGGCACCTAACTTCGTGCATAGCGTCGCCACCTTTATCGGAGACTTGACGATCCTGCCGCAGCCGAATCGGGAGCCGGCGCGAAGCTTTGTGCGCGAATACGTGGTGCAGGCGGCGAGATCAGTGGCCAGAGTGCAGGGACGGGAGGACACCGATTCACGGCCCACGAAGCGCTGTTACGCAGGGCAGAGGACGGTCCAATTGCGTTGGTGCCACAGCTCCTCGCGCTTCTTCCTCCCGCCGCCCCTCTCAACATCCAAGTTATTCCCCCTGCCTCGTACTAAATGCCTCCCTTTTTCTCTTACACCACTCTCCCCTATCAACTCACGGAGGGCCCTTATCCTATGTGCGAGTTCTCGAAGTATTTGGTGGAGCTGGCCGACGTGGAGTCGCTGCCCTTCGCAGACGAAGACGTGTGGGAGTTGCACCGCGCGCTATACAAGTCGGTGGTGTTGGGGATGTTTCGATTCTTCGTGGAGCACGAAGACCACTGCATCGGGGAGCACTTCGTCGTTTATTACGTCATTATGCGGCACAAGCCAGCGCAGAAGGAGGGGACGGTGGCGTTGTACCCATTTGCCCAGTTCCAGACGACCAATCCGGGATTGTTGGAGCTCATACATCTTGAGCTCCTATCCATTGCGCAAGTGATCGCGAGCGAGGAAGAGGAGATCCAGCCACGATTGTGGATGGCGTCTGCCCCGCGGAGAACGTACAACGCGGTCGTCATCCCGGATTACATTGCGCAGCGCGAGGAGAGGTTGGAGGACTTCCCTGAGGAAAAGCCGTTGCGACTTCCCTCGTCGTATCCCAGACCTGCGCCGCCAAAGGCCCCCAAGAAGACGCCGAAGAGGAAGAGACGCCACCCATCACCAGGAGCGCAAGGCAGTCGAATCGGTGGCGGCGAGGAGGTGGTTCAGCCCGTGCACGCGCGGAATCCTGACCCTTGGTTAAGGAAACTGTCGTGCCATCGCCGCCCCTCCCGCGCGTACGCGATCTCAATCTCGATGGAGCCGGGCCATCAGCCGCAGCAGCCGGAGGAGGAAGCCGAATGGGATTACCGGATCCTGTATCCAGACCCCCCGTCCTCGCGGGACCTTTCCGCTTCCGCCAGCCCCCCCGGAGTGCCCCGATCATTGACATTAGCAGTTCCTCCGAGCTGGACGGTCCACCGGACAAAAGTGGATTTCATGGTGGAGCCCACCACCATCAGGCTCGAGGCCATTGTGGGGGCGCCACGCCCTGATCCGGCGTGGGAGCCATATCTGACACCCTCTTTTCAAGGGTGTATCGCGGCGCGGATGGCGGGGACGCTCATCTACGAGACCGGGCAGCGGCCCAATGTGATGTATCACTTCCTTGTCTTCGCGGCGCAGAAGCAGGAGCGGCGGCCCTACACCATCAGGCTCGAGGCCATTGTGGGAGCGGCGCCGACGACTCCGGCGGCAATGGCCGCTTTCCTTCGACCTATTCCGCCCCCTCTTAATCCCGACATCGATCACTTCCTTTGATCACCCTCGCCTACTTCTCCCTTCTTCTCTCCTTCTCTTTCTTTTCATCGTCTCCTTCTCCTATGCCCAAAGTTTGCGCGTCGAGACGCGCTGTACAAAAAATTTTATATATATATATATATATATATATATATATATACAATTGATTTTCAGAGGACTACTTACCGATAGGGCCAGCTAACGACGAAGGGGCCGCCCGATCGGATGTATAATATGAGGGAGATGACCGGCGATGCGAAGGCATCGAAGTAGATTAGGAGATGATCGGGCCAGCTGACGATGAAGAGGCCGCCCGAGCATCCAAAATATGACGACATCAGCAGTTGGGAGACTGCTACGTTTTCGGAACCCCCTGCGCATCACAGATGTGATAAGCTCAGACCCGTACCGCGTGGCTTGCCGTATCCGTGAGGAAGAATCCCCCGGAAGCCCCGAAGTACGGATGCGAACAAAAAGGGGTTTTTCTTTCTTTTTACTTTCATTTTCTTTTTCAAACGGCTTTTTCACTTTTCTTTGGTTAAATAACTCCCGCTCGGGCGAATAGCGGCCGCGGTATGAAAATCAAGAAACGGTTTCGGTTGGGACTTTTTGAATTTTTGTGCGCGCGCGCCTAAGCTCCGACTTCTTCGCGCGCCTCGCACCCCCGTTTCTTGCTTTGCATCCCCGTGCCATCTTCCTTTCTTGCTGCGCGCGTTTCCCCCATGCAGGACTGTTCGTCTTCCCCTACGCCCAGCTCGATCCCCACCCCGTCTTCCTCCACGAGTGAATGGCTGCGTAGTTGGGATGCGCGGATCAATGTGGAAGGCGAAAAGGCGCACCACTTGAACGAACACCCCAATCACGCTTGACCACGTGACTCCGCGGAACACCCCTTCCGAACCCTTCACCCTTCTTCTGTCCTGCCTATCCTCTACCGGCGCTGCCCGCACCTCGCGCTGACAACCCGTCGCCTCCCACGCTATAAATTGTCGCAACCCCCTCCTCTCCTTCTCTTTGATCTCGGTTGCAATGCTGCGCGAGCTATGCGCGAATGTCCGCGACGCCGAACAAGCTTGACGAGCCCAAGTTACGGGCGGAGTGACGACGTGGGTCGGGCTTAGCGATATACTCGGGGTAAGCCAGCTGGAGGGATTGAGCCGTGGTGGAGATCGGACGCCGATCACGACAGGGTCTTGTGGCTATGGTGGTCGGTGGTCCTTGGGAAGTTTGCGGTTGCGCCTGAGGGCGTCAGCCAATTGGAAAATTTTGTGTAGAATGAAACTCGCTTTTTCTCCATTGCTGCTCTGTCTCCGTGAGATGTATGCAACGTCTCGTCGAGTGGGTAATCAGTTGTATGCATGGGAGTGAGWCGCGGTGAGATGGTCTGTGAAGGGGTGTGAGTCTGCGTATGCATGCATGTGGTCCTTGGGTATTGCGTGGCGATTGTCTGCCTGGATGCATGATTAAGTCGGCCATCGTACCTCTTTTTCCTTTTGTCTCGTTCCCCTGTTAGTTCCGCTGCTCGATCGAGTAGGGCGAGGGTCTTCGCGTACCGAGGGGATCCCTTCCGTCATGCGCGCTCGAGTCGGAATCCCGCGGCGCCGACGTCTGACGTGGCGCATCGCTGTTGAGGACCGGAGATGTTCGCTGTGCCCGCTGAAGGTAGTCAGCAAACGGCTCCGCCCCTCCACTCGGACCCCTCTGGTTAAGTTGTGTCAAACCCGAGAGAGAGAGAGACAGAGAGAGAGACGTTGTCGGATTCCCAATCCAGCACAGGTTCTCGCCCGTGCACTTACCCCGACTCCGCGCGTCGCAGTGCACTCCCGATTTTCCCCTTTGTCGACGACGACAGCGTCTACTGCGACGCGGACGTACGGAGTGCCCTACGACGCACGGAGCAGCTTCACTGGCGCAACCCTGAACGGGCTTGCCACATCGCGGGGGAAGGGTTTGTGCTGATAAACCGCTTTTCTTCCCCGCCCCTTATACTGCCTTACACCGACCTGACGGTGCTCCCCTGGATTGCGGCTTGCGCCGCGTAGCGCCCCCAGTTTGGTTGCCGTTGGTGCCAGCAGGGGGACTCTTGCTCGTGGCGAAGGCTGGTTCTAGGGTACGAAGGAGCCGCCCGGTTCCCTGAACTCTCCCGGGACGCCGGAGCTCTCCCTGCCCGTTTTCGAATCTCGATTGCGGCGACAGCCCCCGCCCGCCGAGTTTCCACGGTCGTGAGTCCCCGAGGCCTCGACGAAACCGATGACGAGGATTGAGAATCCGGGAGGGGGAATCCATCGCCCTTTTTGCAGAACAGGCCTGCCGAGGAACAGGTCCTCCGTCCCTTTCCCTTTCTTTTCCATCTAGAGAAAACGGGTTGGGCCCGTCCGTTCACCCTGCCCTCTTCCCTCTTCGTTTGTGGTAATCCTGATCACGGATCGAGCCCCAGCCGGGGGAAACCTATCGGCCCCGAAACGAGAGACTCTCATTCCTACCAGGAGACTCAATCCCCACGGCCAAAAATCCTCGGCCACGCCCCCCTTTTACTCTGATCGGCAACCCAGTATGGAAAGCCGCCACGGGGCGTGAGGTTGCGCATCACATACATGCGTACACGTAGTCCGGTCCGTGGGAATACGCAAAAAAAAAAGCGCATCGAAAAAATTGGACAAAAACTACATTATGCAAAATGATTTTTCAAACAACTTAAGCCTGAGACTCGTTTCAAAATTTTGTATCACACTCGAGCTAAAAATCAAAAACAGGGCGCGGAGTGTTCCGGGTAGTGGCGCCGCGAGCAGCAGTTGGAGCGCTACCGGCGGTGGTGGGAATGCTACCGGCAGAACTGGGAGAGGATCGCGTTGGCTTGCCTGTTTCGTGTGGAGCACGGGAGAGATGTTACAACGGGCGGGCACCTGCCAAGCCCACCATAGCCTGTGCTATGGCATTGGCTAGTCCAGCTACTTGAATGGCCGAACAGCCAACCTGGCAGGCCCCCGCTCCAAGCCTCCAAGCTTTCTACCTTCAACACCTAAGCACGTGGAAAACTTTCATAGAACTTCACACGTACCTTACCATGCCATCTCGATGGCCTCGGCAGTTTCGAGATTTTCTCATCTTCATATGCCAGATGTATTAATTGTCGATCCCTGTCTGGATACATCAACAATGAATATGAGGTGGTAGGCAGAAGCGGCGCAGCCGGATGCAGTGGGAGAGCGTGCGACAGCGGTGGCGCTTCAGCAGGTCCAAGAAATGCAAAGGAGCAATTCATTTGGTAGTGTCGCGGTCGCCCATAAAATTAAGAAAGCCATCATTAAGGCGAATAAAGCAATAGCTTCAGCTAAAGCCACTAAGAATTCAGCATCCTACAACTTAGAAGGTTGTTGCTCTATCCAGCTGCGCTAAGAATGCAACTCACCCAAAACAATTAATGCAGCTGCCACAACAAAAAAAACAACTTATTTTATTTATGTATGCACTCATCCACGCGTGCCCCCGGACGTGGGGGTGGGGTTAGTGTCTTATTGGTCGCCTGACCTGACGGTTGGTTGCCTTTAATTCAAAACATCTAAATCTATACGGTATGGAAATTGAATTTGTCGAGGTTCATATAACAAAACAGCCATCAATGATTGATAATTAATTTCTAAATGAGATGGTTTGTTTTTTAAAATTCGGTTATATCTTATATTTTGCGTGGTTGTTGGATCGGACGTCCGGGACCCCCCTGACCGTCCGGGACGTCCGACCGGACGTCCGACCGGACGTCTGGTCGGACGTCGGACCGGACAAGGTATGTCCGACCTATCCTTGCATTAGGTGTATGCCACCAAATTTTTGGATCATTTGGGCCAGTAAAATAAATAATAAAAATCTTCAAAGATTCTAATCCCCACCTATACCCTCCTATCCTCGCCAAAACCCATTGTACCCCCCACCCCCACCCCAAATACCACCCTATCACCAAATGCTCAGAAAAATCTGAAAATTTTTGTGGGGGGTCCCTAGGGCATGCGCAACATTGATATATATATTAGTGTCAAAAAGTCGTGGTGGTGGTTGACTTGCAATTTTGTTGAATAGAAATAAGATCACCACTAGAAACTTGTCAAATTATCCTTCGGCCTAGCTTTCGACTTATAAGATGTCTTGCTGTAAAAATAGTAGAGCGAAAATTCATACGTACAAGAAGAATGTTCAATCTTTTATTGCTAGTCTGTCTTGCTGTAAAAATAGTAGAGCAAAAATTCATAGTACAAGAAGAATGTCCAATCTTTTGTTGCTAGTCTTGTTCAACTAAGGTGTGTGTCGATGGGTAACAGTCAGATTTCATTGCGATAGGGTTTCTGTAATTGCATTTTGTGCTTGTTTGGTCGGACTCTAGTGGGATAAGTAGTTTTTTTACCACGTCTCGTGTCTCTGCAACATGAAACTTGATGAGAGGGCTATTTTCCCGTGGTGCTGAGTGGTAATCACATTTTCTTATGGTGTTCCTCTTGACGCAACATCTGTGCAGCACTTGGTTTGAATCAACAAAGGTCAGCCTTCGCCACTTCGGATAGCATTCCATGTTGTAGTGTGCACTTTAGTACACACCGCGTGATCGTCGGAAAGGGTTGTAACGTGTGAGGTCTGACCCATTGGGGTGAGAGTTGTTGTCTTTGTAGTTTGTGGGGTTGATAAAGTTTTTTGAAAAACATAACGTAGGTCTTTCACTTAGCAAGAATATAAATTGTGATGGAACATTTTTATTACCGACAGTGGCACTA
>BFEA01000220.1:1436105-1455994 GCA_003427395.1 Chara braunii
GAGAGAGAGAGAGAGAGAGAGAGAGAGAGAGAGAGAGAGAGAAAAAAAAAAAAAAAAAAAGTGAAGAGTGGAAAGAAGGAAGGGCACCAAGATAATAGTAGCGGTTAACCCGAACGTGACTTGTTCCGAGAAAAAATAGAGTGACGTATATCGGAACATACGGCGCGTGACCCTACCGGTTTTCGCTGACTGTCGTGACCAATGCTCGTCGGGGGTCTTAGTCTAGTTAGGATAGATGACAAACTATTTATCTCGGATAGGATTGCTGCTTCCTACAAAGAATTGTAATTCTCTATAGGCAAATACGAAACTATTCTACCGAAAATTTGGTTAGATATGGAAAAAGCAAATTGACCCATCCATGCCCTTCGACTAGATTCATGTTTAACAACGTCAACCGATAGTCGGGAAAAGTAACCGTAACATCTTAACCTCTTCCCATGCAGCCATTTGCACACGTCGTAATCGAAACGCCACTCATTAAGTCGGCCAGCACAGAAAGTTAACACTACGCTACACTGGTCACAAGTGAAAGGCTGGTAAAAAAAAGAATAACAAAAATAAAAAAAGAATCGAACCTTCGTTAACATCCAACTGTCAATACCCATCTACTATCGTACACACAAATTCACCACCACGAGGCGCCTACTCAGAGGAGGGCTTCGAAACACCGTTAATTACCGAATCTTCAAAAGGTGTTCGGTCGAACCGAGGTCTAACGAGAACCAAACAAAAATAAAAAAATCAAACAGAAAGTTATCTTCAGGCCTCGGTGACATGATTTGGTAGTTATAATTAAATTTTTGACTATGCATGTTTTACTCCTTCGTTTTTCAATTAGACGCTTCAACATCTGCAGTGGGGTTTATTTTTACCTTTATGAAGCCTTACTGGGCACTCAAAGTTCCTGAGGGAGTAATTCGGATTTTAATCCTTATCACCGTTCATAAGTTTCTTGATCTCATGAATTATTTCCTTATTTACAAGATTTTCCTTTTCCACATCATTTCCATCTCTCATCTACATAACAACTCGGTCCTCTTTTCTTGGGAAAACCATATTAATGTATCTTATGATATTCTCAACGACATCAGTTGGTAGCAAC
Organism: Chara braunii; assembly: GCA_003427395.1. Classification (NCBI taxonomy): domain Eukaryota; kingdom Viridiplantae; phylum Streptophyta; class Charophyceae; order Charales; family Characeae; genus Chara; species Chara braunii. The sequence goes on from BFEA01000220.1 coordinate 1,437,211, forward strand.
TCTCGAAAAAAAACTCTCCTTTATTTGATATTTTAACCATGTAGGTGCCACTCCTCTCTTCAGTTACATACTTTAGCATATAAGGTATTTCCCCCCCCCCCCTACCTTCCCTTCCCACTTTTTGAAACCTGTTAGGCATCTTTTCCACTTTGAGAGAGTCGTTTGTGAAGTACTACCTCTAACTATTCATAAGTTTTTTTTATCTTATGACTCGTTCTCTTATGAAGGTTTTCACATGCAATAAAGCTACAATGCATATCTTGACACCAATAACATCCATCGAGAATGATTTAAAATCATACTTTGCTAGGTGACTGCAATTGCTTTGAATTTCAGTTACAACCCAACTCTTATGTACAAAAAAATAAAATTTAACATTTTTTCTCACAAACTTTTGAATTTTTCAGACCCTCCAAAATGAGCTATGACTCCTCGTATTAAAAGGTAAATCTTCAAATTCTTAAAAGTTTTCGTTGACGATATTTTCATCATAAATTTAATAACGCCGCACTTGTTATTTATCACATAACTTTCATATCAATATGCAAACATTTTTTTTTTTTATTGGAATATGTTATCAAAATACTAATGCATTACAACGGTGTTTTCAACTATTCCAAAAAATTTAAAAATTATGAAATTGCTATAATATATCATTGAATTCATCAATAAATCATTTTAGAACTCATTCGCCTATCACCTTTACAAACAACTTTAATGTATTCTATATGGAGATTTTAAGATCATCAACTGATTGTGCATCTAACCAAAAATTCCATACAATTCACATAACTCACCTATTTTTAGGCTTCCTAATGTATTTCTAACCTTCAAAATATATTGGTTTGCTAATTATAATAGTGTTTTCTTTCTCAATACAATTGTTTTATTAAAGATGAATTACTGCATAAAAATACAAAATGTACAAGTAAGAAGTTTAAATATATTGAAAGGACTTATAACAGTTCTCAAAATAGTATTTATATCTAGGCTACCAGAGTGGCCCAGGGCCACTTGCCTGGCCGGGCCAATCACAAAAAAAGAACACTAAAAATAAAATTTTGATTTAATTTATTTTTTTTAATTCAATAACGAATTGGCGACGTGCCCCTGAGTCAAAAGTTGTTCAGTTGATCTTTCTGCATAACGTAGTTTTTTTCTGGATTTTTTGGATTTTTTTATTTTTTTTTCCTTGCTTGGGACTTTCCTGGGTCCTTGCACGACCGGGCCGCCTGGGAAAATAGCGCAACTCGGGCGGCCCGGCTGGTAGCCTAGATTTATATACAATATATATATTTTATATATAAATCAACAGATAATATTTGACAAATCATTTCAAACGAATATTCATTCTTAGTATTAAAAATATATATGCATTTTTTTTTAATAAGTAACCTAGGCTACCAGCCAGGCCGTTCGGATCTTTATGTAAATTTATTTATACTCAAATGACTATTACCATTGTGTAGTTTCTTGTTATGAAACATCTCGTTTTTTACTTATTTTTCAAAATTAATGTCAAAATAAGTACTTTGTTACTTTCTTCAAGTTTACTCTACTTACTAGATTTTTGGGGGAAAACCTACGTGGGGAACCTTTATGGTTTGGGATACTCGAAACACTCTGAATTTTATAGGACCCGTTAAACTTCTCTCGCGTGCTCAATAGTTTTAACAAGTTTTTTCTCCTTCCAATTGCGAGAGACCGCTTTCATACGAGAGAACTCTATCACTGCAGATTGCAAAATTCCAATACCTACATCAACCCAGTATTCCATACTATCAAAAAGGTATTTCACTAACTGCCAATCCTACTTATAAGTCTCAATCGATTAGAAGATTCATGGATCCTTTAGAATGGAGACATTAAGTTGGAATGGGGATTTGTGTGTTTCCACTACCTCCTTCAAAATGATATTCAACGCAAGTGGGTAATGATGCGAAAGGGTGGTAATTTAAACATTTGCCCACCTGCAATGGTCTCATGGATCCCATCTGGCCAGAATATAGTTCGGGCGCCACTTTGGTTTGGGGTCCTTTGTTGATTTCGACGGTCATGCCACATAAAACCATAACTGTGTGGGTTCAGTGTTCTGTAACATCTACCAAATTTTGAGATTTCATTAAAAAAAAAAGGGGTAACTACGGCGCAGTCACGAAAACAGTTTGTAAATGCACTTCAAACTGCGTTTTCGCACTTCAGTCACGGCCCGAGTTTGAAATGCATTTCAAACTCATTTCAAACTTGGCTGGGTAGCAGTTCAGTCAGGGCCCTCGTCCATCCACGAGCAGCAGATGAGAAAAAAAGGAAAAAAAGCATCCCTTATGCAGTGATTGCGGTCCGATACAGGATGTACAGTACTTGTCTGGAACCCGTGGCATCCGCCCTGCCTGGCTGGCAGGGCGCTACAACTGTCTCTTATACACATCTAGATGTGTATAAGAGACAGCCCCACGTACGTGGATTCAAAGCTCCTCGTTTCTTTTCTTTTTTTTTTCTTCTTTTTTCTTTTCCTTTTTTTTTGGCTCCATCCGCGTTTGCCTGTGAAAGGTGGCTGTGGCCGAGACATCTCGGCCGTGGCCCACCTGGGCTGTGGCCGAGACATCTCGGCCATGCCCCACCACCCATGGGGCGTTTTTTTTTTTTTTTTTTTTTTTCCAGCCGCGGCACGGCGCGGCGCGATGCGGCGCACGACCGAAAAAAAAAAACAAAAAAACAAAAAGAAGTTATTGAAAAAAAAAAACAAAAAAAAAACGGCCATATGCCTGACTGAACTGCTAGAAAACGCCACCCCGAGTTTCAACTGCATTTGAAACTCGGGGCCTGACTAAACTGCTAAAACGAAGTTTGAGATGCAATTACAAACTGTAACCCTGACTGCGCCGTAGTTATTTCAAAAAAAAAAGAAACACATTATCTCCAATGGAAAAAACTTTTTGGATAATCTACATCCGGATTCAAAGTACTTTTTTGTTTTTTTTTGGGGATAGTCTTCGGTAAATCTGCAAAGAAGTCAATCCTGACAGCAGAGTCAACATGAGTGTAGATCGACACCACCGCCCAATCCTCATTTGCTACTGCAAACTTCATCCAGGGTCAGCGACCTTCCGTGTTAGTGCAGGAGTTGATGACGTCCACGTCAAGATTTTTGTCAAGTAGGCTAGCTACCCCCCCCTTTGTCCCTACTGTTGGGGACCAGATCTGAGTGTCCCACCACCAGTTGAACGTTTCCGTTAATTTATCGGGCCCAATTTTTTAATTCTTGTACACATATTATTTGGACCTATCGGGAGAAAATTGAGGATGACAACCTTCGTCTTTTGTAAGCGTCGTTAAGATCACCCAATTTCTGAACATTCTAAGGGCATGCTCACACTGCGGTACCAAAACCGCATATTCTTAAAAAATACGGATGCCTGATTTGGGGATATAGTGGCGGCGCCAGTCACACTGTGTCCCCAAACCATCCATTCCACAGTCGCGGTAGGTCGGCCAGTGCGAAATTGCGGAGGTCGCCAGTCACAAGGCGCCGACCCTTTTTCCCTCAATTGCTTTTTTTTTTTTTGTTGTTGTTGTTCAGGGACTCGCTTCTCGCGTCTGACCGGCCAACGAGGTCACCCATTTGCCCAAATTCCTCATTTTCAATTGATATGGCGCCCATATCTTGCCATTCCATTCTCAAGTTATTTCTGAAAAAAAAAAAAAAAAGAATAAGGAATTTGCGGTAACCTCCCAAGGTTACCGCAAATTCCCAACCCCCGCGGCCTCTCAGGCCGCTGACAAAAGGGTTCGGGAATAAGTGCTTGGCGAAATTGTGCACCCAGTGTGACTACCCCTCGACCCCATTTTTTGGGGAATATGCGGTTTTGGTACCGCAGTGTGAGCGTGCCCTAACTTGGAAGTCTGATTCTACTGGGTAAAACCATTCTTGCTTGTTGATCCGCTCGACTCTTAGATGCGGTTTATACTTTCAGTCGGCCGTTGGATCTTCGAGGCACCACAAGATAGTGCCGCTCCGTTAGGAAAAGTCCCGCAGAACTAGGGAATGTGGGGTCACATTTTTCGTTCACGTTCCGTGTGCTGTGCCCCCACCTTCCGCGGCACTTTACGAGAACGGAAAGAAGTGGGATCTGCCCCTTAGTGCAGTGGTGAACCCAAAATCACGAAGCCGGAGAGCTGAAACGCCAACCCTCCTATTTTTCGGAGAGTGGAGAGTAGTGCAGTGAGACCCATAGAGTAGTGGAGCCATGCCCATGGATATTGAACGCTCTTTTTCTTTCTTTCTTGGGGCTTCTTCGCAATTCTTTTTGGGTTTCTTTCCCATTCCGTCTCTGTAAGGGCCATCGGGCCTCGTTTCACTACTCGCCACATGCAGAAAAGACAAAAAATATGGTATTGTATCTCCCCACTTTCTAGGGGAAAGTTCATTCTAATTTTGCACATTTGGTGACATGGTGAGCTGCAGTGGAACGAGGCGTATCGTCGATTTCACAAGGCTCTTCGCTAGAAGAGGTAAGAACTCGGGAGAACATAAAATTAAAAAAAAATTGCTTCGCTTTCAAGGACCTACCGGTAATTGCACCACTCGCTATCCGCCGACATTTTGAATGCATCAGGGCACTTCTGATGTCCCGATTCATGCAAAATGTTGGTGGATGCGGATGATGCAATTACCGGTAAGGCCTATTGTTTGTTTGGTGTTCGTCCATGATATATATATATATATATATATATATATCTATTTGTGACGATATATATATATATATATACTAACAAGCCAAAATTTTCCGTAAGAACTCAAAAAAAATTGAATGAAGAAATCTATTTTTCAATTTTTATTTCATTGAAAAATAGAAATAAAAAGTTTTGTGGTTTAGAAAATAAAATACCATCTCTTTTTTATTTAGGTACCAAAGAACCACCGGAATTGTTTAGATAACCTACTCTCCCATTAGGGTAGGAAGACGATGAGAACAAAATAACTCTTGCCAAAATGTCAGTCAAATTATTCTGCCTGCTTTGTTCACCTTCTTCACTCTAGTTACTGGAAGTTTTTGGGGAAAACCTATGTGGGGAACCTTTTGGGTTTGGGATGCTCGAAACACTTCCGTATTAATACTGCTATTTATCTATTTAGGTGCACTACGTTTTCTATTCTTTTCTGCAGATGTAGCTTCTCTTTTTGTTTGTATAGGTCTCATAAATATACCAATAATGAAATTCTCTGTAAATTGGTGGAACACTTTGGGATCATCGCGCACTGTTGCGACCGTTGTAAAGAGGGGACGGCTTTGACATATCATGGCCGAAGGTGGTATTTTTTTTTTTTTCGTTTGAATGGTCGGGATTTCGATCTTCGGTCTATTTTTATCAACAGCTCCTGTCTTTCAGCCACCACAGGTCCACAGGGGCTGGGGGCCTCGCCGCACCATTCGTCAAATGTGCAAACAAAATGCGAAATGCGAATCTTCCGCTAGAACATGGAAATACATCGCCTCGGTTTTGAAAAAGAACAGAAGAAAAGAAAACCATCGCCATAAGTAAGTTTTGTCTTTTGTGCATTTGGTGAGTGGTGCGGCGAGGCAAGCACAGAGGGGATTAAATTTAATGCTTGAATCTGGACGTGTCTGAGGACAGGTGCAGAAAACCGTGATTGATCTGCTTTTCTGCATCTCCGCTAAGAACCTATATCCGTATACAGGTTCTTGAGTCCATCCACTGTGCTAATGGGACCTGGGCCCGCGGGACCGTTTTGAATACGGCTGTGCGTCACTGTGAGCGCAGATAAAATAAATATATTGTTGTTCGATCGGCGAAAAAAGAATCGCAGATCGTTCGATCTTGACGACGGGGCAAATGAAGTGGCTTCCTCTTTCGAAAGAATATACAGAGTGTGATGAAGTGTGGCCAATATTTTTACTAGTTTCTTCCCCCCCTCCCTCCCCTCCCCCCCTCCCGCCCTCTGCGACTTCTCCTATCCAAGAGTCGTCGTGATCGTCCTAGTGTTGGTGCCTACGTCGTGCATGCTGAATCGTCGTCCTGCGGTGCGTTCCTGGGTAATCATGCGTGGGGCAGTGGAGGTGGGTGTGGGTGTGCGTGTGGGAGTGGAAAGTGGCAGTAGCCTCAGGCAATTGGGCCTCGCTCCACCACTCTCCACATGCACGAAAGACAAAAAATATGGCGGTGTATCTTTCCATGTTCTAGCGGAAGATTCATTCTCATTTTTGCACATTTGGTGAGGAGTGGAGCGAGGGAAAACACCTCATCGGCGAAGGAAAGGCAGAGAATGAAGGCAGGACAAGAGGAAAGCAAAGGAAAAAAAGAAGGGGACGACAAGCGGAAAGGCAAGAAGGTAAGCAAATGTAATATAAGACAGAAAAGAAAGAGAATGTGAAAACGGGATAGGCCAAGCAACGAAGTGGGAAAGGCAGACAGGAGAATCACGAAGTCAATGAAGTTAGCAGAGTTGGCTCGGCGGATTTGGTCTGGGGGCAAAATGGGTGGTGGTGGTGGTGGTGGTGGTGGTGGTGATCAGCCCCATCCGAGTACGGTCTCTGGGATGGGAAAACAACAGGAGGAAGGGGATAAGGAGAACGGAAAGGAGGAGGAGGAGGAGGAGGAGGAGGAGGAGGAGGAGGAGGAGGAGGAGGAAGAAAACCTGAAGGAAGAAAAAGTGGGAAGCAAACAATTGCCATGGATCCGAAGAATGCTGCCGAACCCACCGCCGATGAATCCGAGAGGACTTGTGAAAAGAGTAATGATTGGTTCCGGGCGGCAGGAGAGAGAGGAGAGTGAGGAGGAAGAGGAGGAAGAGGAGGAAGAGGATGAAAGGGAGGAGGAGGAGGAGGAGGAGGAGGAGGAGGAAGAGGAGGAAGAGGAGGAGGAGGAAGAGGAGGATGAGGAGGAGGAGGAGGAGGAAGGGCGGGAGGAGGAGGGGGAAGAAAACGCACACGTGTTTAACAGAGTAAGAAAGGATATGAATGTACACGTGTCGAACGGAGGAAGAACGCGGCTGTTTGCTTATCCGAAGATGCTGCCAAATCCGACAGCGATGACCTCGACGGCTATGGCCAGGGCGGATGTCGCTCGGACGAGCAGTAGTCGGGAAGAGAGCAGAGTAACGCAGCCTCGAGTTTCGTCGCACTCGTCGCCCAAATTAATGGGGTTTATGCATTCACCAAACCTCCTCCCTCAGAGAAGATCTAATGGCGGCGGTGTTCCTTCTCATCGCCAGGCATCTGCTAGTGCTTACAAGCAGCAGGAAGAAAATGGCTTTCACGGCATCGATACCGCTCGTCGACATCGACCGGTGGGCAGTAGTCTCGGTCGCGATCGCAGTGTCTACCGTCCCGCTCCCAACAGCAGCAAAGAACATCATTTTGTCAATGTTCGTCGTGATAGTGGGCGCGATCCCGACGGGCACAATCTCCCCAGTACGGACGAGGAGGGCGATCTGCTTGTCGGGATCCCTCGTCATCGGCGGCTTAATGCATCTACTAAACCCGATCCGGACGGAGACCGTCGCCAAAGTGGAGTTGATGGGGATGGCCACCGTTATCATCGCGATCGTTGTTGCTCCGATCGGGATCGTCGTCATCGCCTGGATGGTCGTCCCGATGATGATCGTCGTCGGGACGCGGATCTCGAGCATCGGTATCTGGATGATGATCGTCATCGCGATCCGGATGTCGAACATAGGTATCGAGGTGATGATCGTGTTCCCCCCGATCGGGCGGTCGTCGAACATCGGTGTCGGGGTTCCCGTTCGGCAGGGAATCGTAGTACCATCTACCATCAGGTGGACGACCGTGGCGAAGTAAGGAAGGGAGGAAGAGGAAGTGTGGGAGCCGTGAGAGTGGGTGGTGGCAACAATGGTGGTGATCGTGGTGGTGATACATCGACGACGACTGGGTGTTATGTTCAGAGCTCGACGGCCATTCCTAAGTCCATGGCGAGTGAGCCGGATGGGCGTCACTCACTCAGGACGAAGGTCGCACAACCCACGGCGAAGGTCGCCCAATCCGCGGGCGCTTGTCAAAGGATCACGACGGCGACGACGACGGCGACGACGACGACGACGACGACGGTACGAGGCCCTCGACGGGCGTCGCCCATCCCGCCATCGCGCGATCGGTTTGAGTGGGGGGGGGGAGCGAACGGATCCACAGCTGCTGCTGCTAAGATCGGGACGGACGGGCGACGGCCCGTCGTCGATGGAGGAACAGGAGCAGGCGCAGGTGGAGGGGCAGGAGCAGGCGCAGGTGGAGGGGTAGGAGGAGTAGTTTCCTTGAGTGCTAGGCATAGCTTTGCCGGGATCGGGACTCTCCCTCCGAGCGGTCAAGCCCCGATGATGACGAGCTCCTCCGGGCGCAGCGCAGCTCCGCCTTCCGCTGCCGAGATCAGCCCGCGAACTCCGAAAAAGGCGGCGGAAGCGATGGGAAAGGCGGCGATGATGAGGCAGTCTGCCAGAGAGAGCGGGGAAACGAGGCTCCACGCGGTGGAGGAGGACAAGTGGACCTCGTCGCCGCGTAGGACAACAGCTGCAGACTCAGCTCCGCGTCCAAGGAGGGCAGGTGATCGGTTGGAAGCCGAGCGCGAACGGCGCAGCAATTATTGGAGCCGCCAGACTACAGCTGCCGTGGTTGGCGGGAAAGCGAGCGATCCCTTCGAAGCAAGGGTCCCAGACGAGACCGTGCTGTCTTGCAGTGACGATGAAGAGGACGAGGAGGAGAAAAGAGCTGCACCAGATGAAAAAGGCGCCGCCGCTGCTGTTGACACTGACACGGACGAGGTGGGCCAGGACAACTCCCACGCCGCCGCCACGGTGTCTAGACAATCTCGTCAGTTTCTAGGATCCGATCGAAGGAAGTCTGGTTGGTGCTATGAGACCGGGAGCAAGGAGCAGGAGTTGTCCTTGAGAGGTAGGGAGGGTAGAGGAGTGATGAGAGAAGGAGATGAGGCAAAAGGGGAGGAACAAGGAGAAGGCGCCAAGGAAGAAGGTAAAGGTAGCGTTCGCGCCTCTGCGCCTCATTGTTTGTTCGACCGGCCCACCGCAGGTGGTGATCGGGATCGCGGAGAGAGGGAGCGGGACAAGCATGGGGTGTCAGTCCGAGGAAGGGGGGACCCGACATTACCGAAAGCTTATGGATCACCGCGGCTTCGTCAGTCCGATCTACAGAACGCAGGCGAGGAACGGATTCGCATCGAGGAGGAGGAGGAGGAGGAGGAGGAGGTGGAGGAGGAGGTGGAGGAGGATGGTCAGCAGGGAGTGTTAGTTTCAGGACGAGGGGATCGGACATTGTTGAAATGTTATGGATTGCCGAGGCGTCCAGGTCCAAGGGGAGCCATAGCCAAGCAGCATTACATCGGGAAGAAACAATCTCTGGATGCGACAGAGGATGATCCCAACCATTGGGAGAGGGAGGAGGCGAAAGGCGAGGGCAAAAAGAAAGCAATTAGCGAGGAGGAGAGGGTGCAAGGGGGAAGGATAGCAATGGTAGATCAGGAGAAGAAGACAACGGAGTCTCGGTTCGACGCGGAGAGGTGCCACGTGTCGAAAGGGCATGCGCATGCGCATGTCGTTCAAGTCGGGTTTGAGAATCCGACAGGAGATCCGGTCAAGGGGAGAGAGATGCAAAGAGGTTTAAGTGCTTGGGGAGGGTGGAACGGGTGGTGCCCGGGAGGGCACCAAAGAGAATGGCCAAGAGGGAAGACCGGGGTGGTTTTGACCGAAAGGGATGATAAGAGTCCCAGGGTTGGTGCCGAAGATCGGTCGTCAGCACGGGGTCAAAACGTAGAGGATGAGGTGAGAAGTTCATTGAGAAAACTGTGGAAGCAAGCTGAGGCGGCAAGAAACTTGCGTGCGGAGGAGGAATGGAAGGCGACGCGGAGAAAGGACAGGCGGCATGAGAACCACAGAGAGCGCTCTGACAACAAACAGATGACCGGTCCCAACTCGCGGAACGACGTTCGGTACACCCGTCGTCGACAAGATGGCCGTTCGGACGGCGGCGGCGGCGGCGTTCATCGGGGTAACAACGGGCGGGAGTATGACCGGGTTCACGCCCAGCATCGTCATCGAGATGATAACCGACATGAGGGTAGGGATGAGATCCGCAAGAAGAAAATGTGGGGTAATAATAATAATAATAATGTTCAGAAAGAGACGGCGAGCAGGAGCATTGGACGCTCTGGTACAATGGGCAGAAGAGCGCATATGCCCCCGCCTCCGCAGCATTTGGGTACTAGTAAGCCCGGAATGGCTGGAAGGCGGGACCCCGCTAAGAAGGGCTTCTTCCCTCGTCCTCCTCCTCCTCCTCCGCCTCCTCCCTCGAATGCTCCTTACCCTACCACTTCGCCTGCGCAGGAGTCACGCGCCGAGTCGTTGACCGCTGCGTCGCCCGGTAGAACCTCTCCAGAGGTCCCGAAAGTCAAATCGGTGAGGGTTACCTCTCGCAGTGGTTTGTTTTGGATGCGAGGAACAAACTCGAGTTACTATTACGGAGAAGAGGACGACGATGATCTTGTGATCGGCTATGGCGGCGGCGGCGGATATGTCGGAGTGCAGGGAAGAAGAGGAAGAGGAAGAGGGGGGGGGAGGGAATCAGACATGGAGGATAGCGATCGTGACGACGAACAAGAGTGGTGGAACGATGACAGCAAACTGGATCTCGAGGAGAAGGATACTCATGACCATCATGCGGAGAGAGGGTCAGAAAGCGGTTCGGGAAGTGGTTCGGAATCGGGTAAGTCGTATGTCAGAGACGAGGAAGAGCAGCCGTCTTGTGACGATACAGGTTCTGTAAACGACGACGAGACGGAAGCAGAAGCCGAGGTCGAGGCGGCGACGGCGGCAGCGGCCGAGGAGGAGGGGGAGGAGGAAGATTACGATGAATTTGGCAGTGAACGAACCTGGTCTTCGCCTGTGTATGATGAGGATGATGAGGTTGATCGCCGTCGAGACGGTTCTTGTGATGATTCTGATCCATCGCTGAGCAGTTGCGGGTCGTTGTCTTCAGGGGGGCGCAGCAGCGGCGGGAGTGACGAAGACGAGAGCGCGAAAGCTCGGCGGAAAGCGGAGCGGCGGCGCAAACGAGCGGAGGAAGGGACCTCTCTTCCTTGGTCAGCGTGGGTAAAGAACGATGATTCGACAACCGGCCATGGACAGAGCGATAAGCGGAATGATGAAGAGGGAGGCGATGCAGGAAATGACGTCGAGGATGAGTATTCCGCTCTGTATGCGGCGTTTGACCTGCTGAAGCAAGGGAAAGAGGCGGAGTTGTTGCTTGCGAAACAGTCCGCAGTGGGAGGAGAGACGGTGGTCGCTCCGGATGATGATGCGGACAACCGCGTTCCATGCCCTGACCAAGGCCTTGAGCACACTCCCATCTTGATCGAGAACAAAGGATACATCTGCACCCGGTGTGAAATGGTCATTTACGATCTGGAAACTTGGAGCCGCTTGTTTACTCGCTACCGATACGCGCCCGACGGCAAGCGTTTGAATGCGACGAAGGCCAACGATGGTTGTGATCCAACGGTGGGGGGGGGGGGGGCAAGCGAGGAAGAAGCAGGTGAAGACAAGAGAGGGGAGGCGGCGGCGGCGGCGGCCACTGCCATGGCTTCTTCACCCAAGGACGTGTCACGCAGCCGGACAAGGATGATCAAACCTCATCCTTGGATATACAATCGGATGCATCCTCATCAGAAAGAAGGGTTCCAGTTCCTCTGGCGTAATCTGGTGATGGGAGTTCACCTTCCGTCCCACCAAGACTTGGACAAGCAAGTACATGATGCGCTACAAGCCAGGGAGACGTCAAGCCCAACAATGGGCAAGGGACAAGTCACGGAGGAGGAAGTTAACGTAGAAGTAAAAGGGACAGCCACGCCGAATGGAGGCAATTCAGGTCCTTGTACGACCTCCTCCTCTCCTGCTACTACTATCTTGACCTCTCTCTGCAATACAGCAAATGAGGAGACGAAGAGTGAGAAAACAGGGGAAGGGGGCGTGAGGAGGAGGGATAGAGAAGGGAGGGGAGAAGAGGTAGGGAAGAAGACAACTTCTACTTGTACTTCCGTGGAGTCCACGGAAGTAGGAGGTTGTATCCTGGCCCATGCGCCAGGGACAGGCAAAACCCTTCAGATAATCGCGTTTATGGAGAGATACTTCAAATACCATCCTGAGACACTGGTCCGGGCGCTTCTTATCGTACCCGCGAATATGCTGACGACGTGGAAGTCCGAGTTTGGCAGATGGACGAACTGTACAGATCGTCGTCTGGGGAGGATGAGGAGAGTGGAGGTGTCCGTGATTGATGAGAAAACGGACAAGCATTGGCAGCAAGCTTTCAGGAGGAAACAGAAACGCCTAGGTCCTGCTTCTGTTTCCGGTTGTAGTCCTAGGACTGGCTTTGGTTCCAGGACGGCGGGTCCGGTTCCTGCCTCTCGTCCAAGTTCCCGTCGTGGTTCTCGTCCCCGGACTGGTTCTGGCCCCAGGACGCCTGCTCCAGTTCCTGCATCTGGTCTGAACCGGACTGGTTCTGGCCCCGGGACGCCTGCTCCAGTTCCTGCATCTGGTCTGAATTCCCGATGTGGTTCCGGCGGTCCTGGTCTTATTATTCTCCCTGATGACTCTACTGATCCGAGTGAAGACATAGATCATCATGCCTATGACCACCGCGACCGCGATGAAGTAAAGTGGAGGGATGGCTCGACAGCAGGGAGGAAAAGGACCTGGCACGGTCTGAGTAGTAGAGAAGGTCCTGGAATGAATCGGAAGCGGCAGCAGAAGGGGCTTGGCCGTGGTCGCGCTGGACCTGGTCGTCCCTTCACCGGACCCCCAGGTGGAAAAAGAAGAAAACTGGACCGGGGTTTTTGGGCCCGGAACGCTCGGCGGCCACAGAAGCAGCCGCAGCAGTGCGGATGGGTGCAGGGCAAGGACCAAAAAGCTGCCGAAGTTGCGGCGGAGGCAGATGGGAAACGTGACCCCCTATGCCCACCGAAGAAAGGGAGTCAGAATGTTATCGAGCTCTGGAATGAACGTGGTGGCGTGTTACTCATCAGCCACACGAAATTTAGCATGATGATGTCAGATAGAAAGAGAAAAAACACGGTCGAGGAGGAACCAGTGCTTTGCGACGGGAATGTGGCTGCTGTGGCTGCTGCCGGTTCAGAGGAAAAAGCGGAGTTGGGCGGTCCATCGGGTGGACCAGGTGTGAAAAATGACAATTTGCAGGATCCACAGAGTTTGGGTGAAGGTACTGCAGCTGACCGCCATGATTTCATCACAGAGCAACGTCGCTCTCAGGCTCTGCTGGAAAATGCGACGATTATTGTGGTAGACGAAGGCCATAGAATGAAAGATAGCACAACACGCCTGTTTGATAGTTTGATGAAGATGAAGACACGTTTGCGGATTTCAATGACTGGAACCCTCGTCCATAACAACTTGGAGGAGCTGTTTAATCAGCTGTCCTTCGTCAGGGATGAGTACATAACAGATATCTGCACTTCTTGGGCGAGGAGCAATTGCGAGAACATGCCAAATGCCAGTGAAGGAGAGGAAATGGAGGAGGAGGAGGAGGAGGAGGAGGAGGAGGAGGAGGAGGAGGAGGAGAGCGGGGAAGGAGAGCAGCCGAAGCAGAAGAGGAAGAAAACTGCAGTGAGTGAGGGCCAGAGCAATGGACTGAGCTCACGTGCACAACCCACGTGTGACGGACACAGTGATAGCAGTGAAAGCGAATGCATGATACTCGAGGAGGAGGATTGGAAGCAAGCCAAAGCTACAAAGGAGGAGGAGAAGAGGGTAGCAAAGGAGAAAAAGGAGGCGAAAGAGGATAAAGAGAAGAAGGAGAAGGTGAAGAGTAATGCAAATGGCAACAGTAGCCATACAAGAAACAAGCGAGTCCACAATGGGAAGCAACGGGAAGCAGAGGGGGAGGAGGAGGTACATGAAAAGATTGAGGCTAGGGAGAGCCAGGAGAATGAGGAGGAGGGAAGAGAGTCAAGGAAAGGAAAGTCTGAGCGGAATCAAGGTCCACAAGGTGAGGATGACGGAACCAGCGATACCGACACGAGCGGATGCGCCATGGTCATGGATTGGAAGCCAGGCAAAGCCACAAAAGAGGAGACAAAGAGTAAGGGAGAAGAGGAGGGCAAGGTGGAAGAAGATCAGAATGAGAAGATGAAGAGTAATGCAAATGGCAACAACTGCAGCAAAACAAGGAGCGAACAACTGCGGAATGGCAGGCACGGGGAAGCAGAGGACGAGGGGCTGCAGAAAGTTGCTGGCATAGAGAAAAAGGAGGAAGTTAAAGAAGGAATAACACCAGAGAAAGGGAAGTGTGAGGCGAAGCGAAGGGGGAGGAGAGTGAGGCGCAGACGTGTGACCATGAAAGAGGCAAGACAGGGTTTTCTGAAAGCTGTAGAGGTGCCAATTATGGCAGGTCTTGAAATGAAGTCGGTTGCTGAAAAGCGTGCGCTAGAGCCTGTTCTCTTTCGGCTTCACAAGTTGATGGAACCGTTTGTGCACTTTCATAACGGCAGCCAAGTGCTGAAATCCAGACCGCACGGGCTTGACGATTACACTATCAAAATATATTTAACGCCTTTGCAGAGATGGATGTACAACAAGATCAAAGGCGTGCGCAGAATTGACGCGTGCACGAACCCTGAGTCGTTTTGCTATGCAGAGTTCGCCACGCTCGCGCTTGACCCCTATGACTTGATTGCTAATCCTAAGAAAAAAAACATCGCAGCATGTCTTTCTGAACCGGATGGCAAACAGTTGCTGGACCCTCTTCGCCATGGAAAGCCAAGGATTCATGACAGCTGCAAGATCTGGTTCATCTTTGAACTGATAAAGGCCTGCCAATCGACAAACGAAAGGATCCTTGTGTTCAGCACGTACATCAGACCCCTGCAAGCACTTGCAAGAATGATTACGTCAGAACAGTCCCCCAAGGAAACCCGGGGATGGAGGGAAGGCGTGGAAGTGGTTTCAATACTGGGTTCGATGAGTCAGGCGGACAGAAGTCAGGAAATTAAGATCATCAATGATCCTTGCAATCAGACAAAGATATGTCTTCTCTCGCGGAAGGCTTGCGGCGAGGGTATTCATTTGATAGGTGCCTCCAGGGTTGTGTTCCTTGATGTCTCCTGGAACCCTTGTGATACCATCCAAGCCATCAGTAGGGCATACAGGCTCAATCAGACCCGTCGAGTCATAGTTTACCGATTGATTAGCTGTGACACATGGGAGGAGAAGGCGTACAACTACTCCCGAGTCAAGGAGTTAGTGTCTGCTTTGGTTGAGCACATCCCCATGGGAAGCAAACCTGTGCCACTCTTCTACGAACAATCCCACCCTGGGTCCGCCACGCCGCGTCTCGTTCCCCACCGACGCGATGGGCAGAATTTCAAGTCTACATTCCTTGATGCCATCGTTGAGACAGATGAGATGTTGGCGCAGAAAGGATTGCGGGGGAAAATGATCGACAGTGTTTTGGAACACAATGGCATCCTCACTCATTTTGTGGTCCGAGCCGACAAGGCGTTGTGGCAATCCGTTGGAGCGCAACCGCAGCAGGGAGAACAACAGTGACCCTGAAGATGAGGGAGCGAGGGAGAGAGAATGGGAGGGAGGGAGGGGATATAGGTGGGAAGGGGAAGAGATGTGCAGCTGGGGTAGTTGTTCGCTTGTGTTACCTGATCGTGATGTGGAACACATGTGGACAAAGCACTGCGGTATGCAGGTGGGACTTCTTCTCTGGAGCTTTCTTCAGATTGTGTAGATTTTTCAGATTTCGGGGCCTTACGGATGATTCTCCTTCTCTGCTCCCCCTCTTTGAGCCACCAGTACCTATGAGCCTCTTTTTGCCCATGCGGGTTCCCCCTGCGCACCAAAAGAAACGAGCTGCCATGGCCGCATTTTTATCCCCCCCCGCCCCCATTTTCAGCAGGCGCTGCTGGCGATTTTGGTCCGGTCGCACTGTTCATCTGGTCTTCAGAAGTTCAGACTGCTTCATCTTCAATTCTCGACTTTGCCTGGGAAAGGTAGTGGCAGTTTAAACCACCAGTACTTCCTAAAGTCGCGCCCGTTAACGCTACGCGATTTTAGGAAACGTACGGGCCACTACAGGAGCGCCCAAATTCATCCAACTAGAAACGTTTCTACTCTATTTTTTTCCGCGGCCGATAGCTGGGCCAAGTACTGGTGGTTTTAGCCACCAATACCTCCGAGCCTCTTTTTGCCGAGGCGGATTCCCCCTGCGCGCCGAACTTTTTCTTTTGCCTGGTATTGGTGGTTTTAAGGCCCAGTGCTTTGCTTCTGATGATGGGTCTTGTGACCGACTGATGGGGCCATCGAGTGTGCACTTTCTCGGTGCACATGCCCCACTGGATATGAATGTACTGTGGTAAGCAGGTGGGGGGGGGGGGTCTCAGTTTTTTTCAGATTTTTCAGATTTCTGCCTTTTAATGGGGGTTCCGGCGCGATTCGCATGCTTCTCCGTCTCTTCTCCCCCTCCTTAAACCGCCACTACCTCCCAGTGTCATGTTCAATTCTTGTCTTTGCCTGGCAAACGTAGTGGCGGTTTAATCCACCAGTTCACCTGGGCCTGGCCGTCTTCCACTGCGCTCCAAGCTTTTCTGAATCTCCAGTGGCGCACTTCTTTTCTTTTTTGGCTGGTGGCGCCAGCCATTGTGGTCCGGTAGCCCGGAGCCGCCGAATTTTCCGTAGGTGATGAAAGATTTCTCTATTAAGGCTGGGTGGTCGTCTACTGGTGGCTTAGGCCTCCAGTACCTCCGAGCCTCTTTTTGCCGAGGCGGCTTCCCGCTGCGCACCAAACTTTTTTTTCTTTTACACGGCATGGCCCGGCCTCTTTTTGCCATTTTGGTCTGTTGGTCTGGTAACACTGTTCATCTGAATAATCCGCGATGTCGCATTTTCGATTTTCGTTCGATTTCGATTCTGAAGTTCGCCTGGGTGAGGTAGTGGTGGTTTGCTTCCGATGATGGGGCCTGTAACCGGTGGGGTCATCGAGTCAGCACTTTCTCAGTGCATGCGCCCCCACTGGATATCAAAGCACTGTGGTAAGCAGGTGGGGGGTTCTCTCAAGCTTTTTTGAGATTCTCCAGATTTTTGCTTTTTGTTGGGGGGGGGGGGGGGGGCAATGCGCATGCTTCGGACACTCTCTGCTCCTCCTCCTTAAACCACCACTACCTCCGTGCCTCTTTTTGCCAGGGCGGAAAAGGACTGCGCGATAAGCTCTGTCGTAAGCGCCAGCACAACTTTTTGTTTTTCTTTTGGCTGGTGCTGCCAGCTGTTTGGGTCCGATAGCACCGCTCGTCCGAAGACGTTAGATCCGGAATGTTACATTTTCGATCCTCGATGTTGCCTGGGAAAAGTAGTGGTGGTTTCAAGGCCCAGTGCTTCTGATGATGGACCTCGACACACTGAGCGGGGGGAACATCGAGTCAGCACTTTCTCAGTGCATATTCCACTGAATACGACGAAGTTTTTCATTAGTAGCTTGGTGGTTTATGTGCACTACAGGTTGCCACACCTTGTGATTTGGTGTTAGAAGAGCGACGCTGCTTGCAAGGTCCTGACTCCTGAACCCGAAGCGACGTCAGAGTAATGCCCGACTCGTTCCATTATATGATCCGAGCCACTACGTGAAGGACTGGGTTTAGCAGAGGGGTCGAGAGCCGTGGACAATGCCCTGCAGGGCACAGCTGCGAGGCTATTGAGTTCGGTATGTTTTGGCTTGCCTTTGATAGCTGCTGCAGCGTTTAAGGCTGCTGCTTTCCAGGAAGAAGGCGCTGCGATCCTGGTAATGACCACCCTGCAAAAAGGGGCGTCTTTCAGGACATCCATTAAAAGGGGTGTCTTTCAGGACATCCGTTAAAAGGGGCGTCTTTCAGGACATCCGTTAAAAATTAAAAATTGGAATGAAACAGAGAAGAGTACAAGGATGAATGACAGACATACATCGAGATGTGGTCCAATGTTTCTAAGAGGCTCGCCACACAGGCTGTTGATAGGTGTCAGAAAAATATTGAAAGTCGGCTGTCGACAGTTTACCCCCCTGTCGCCACACAGGCTGTCGAGGGGCAAGGTTTTTGGTCATGGCCAGGCGGACTCCGCCTTTTCGACAGGGCACGGGTGTCACGGAACATTCCCTGACAATGCAAATTCGAATGCAATTCTCGATAGAAAGGTCGGTGGGCCACTGTCGAATTTCCGTCACCTGCAGGCTGCAGTGGAGGAAAAGATTGCTGGAGGGCGGCTGTCGAAAGTACCATTCTGACACCTGTCGAGATTTTTTCGACCCGCAATTCCTCGAAAGTCTGTGTGGCGATGCAAAATTGTCGAAAACATGGTTTTCGACAGCCTGTGTGGCAAGCCTCTAAGAAAGAAGGGAAGAAGTCTCTGCCAAAATGTACCGAGCACAGGTACGCGAGTTGCATGATACGCACCTGGCTCACGGCATGTCCAGGTGTGCTCTGACATGCGAATTGACCAGTATTTCGACCTGGTTCACTGCACGTCCGGGTACTTCCTGATTGGGGAAGCGATGCTTATCTGCACCTGACTCAATAGATGTCCAGATGCTTATCTGCACCTGATTCAATACATGTCCAGGTACTCTTTAGGACGGGTGAGTTGGTCATTAGGATGTTTTGTACACCTGACTCAATACATGTCCAGATGCTTATCTGCACCTGACTCAATACATGTCCAGATGCTTATCTGCACCTGACTCAATACATGTCCAGATGC
>BFEA01000220.1:1463559-1474918 GCA_003427395.1 Chara braunii
AGTTGGTTGGAGTGCATCGTGAGCCTCAGACTCCTGCAAAGGCAGTTGAGCCCAGGGCCTCGGTTGGTTGAGCCCTGGGCGACAGTCTGGGAGGCCGACAATCACACATTGGTCCCTGGCCTCAGAAAAGCAGTATTTCGTCATAGAGGCCGAGGAAAACCAATGGGAAACCGGTACAGGGCCTGAATCTGGACAACGGCCCTAGCATAAGGGGCGCAACTGTATTACCTGGGCCTCACCTGCATTGGGCCTGGGTACAGGTAGTGGGGCCCAGGTGCAGGCTCAATGCAGACCGCCCACACGCAACATTGGCATATAGGCAGAACAGGCGAGTGGGCAGGGATCTTGGCCATTGCGAGCAAAGCCGGCACGCTGCTGCATTGCGAGTGCAGGTGCTGCGCTGCGCTAGGCTGAGTGAAGGCAGGCTGGCGCTAAGCGGTAGGGCGCAGCCTGGGCGCAGGGCGCTGGCAGCCATAGCCGGGCTCAAAAGGGCGCTGAGGGAGGTGAGGGCGAAGGTGGTTCTTCGGAAGGTGAAGGGCGCTGTGTGGGATAACAAGGGAGAGTGAGGGTGAAGAGAGAGACGTACCTGGTGGAGAGGAGGTCGACATTGGTGTTGACGTCATCACTCGCTGGTCGTCAAGTTGTCTGGTTGCTTCCATGCTGTAGTTGTAGGGATACGCTGTAGAGTAGACAGGGCACCTGGCGCCATTCAAGAGAGAAAGCTACATTGAGTTATGTTGTTGGTGTTGCCCGATTGGGCTTGGACATTGACTCACGATTCTGTTGTATCGTTCTCAAATGGATGGTTCCTTGGTTCCATTGTGCTATCTGCTCTTGCTTTGACTACATGGACTTCAGTGTGATTTTGCAATTTGGATTGTTGTGCTTCGTCCACATTCATGTTCCTTGCAATTTGGTATCGGAGCTGGTTCAATTCGCCGCTTACCTTGGTGCGCTAGCGTTATACAGGCTTGGTGCGTTGACGATGCTTCTTCGCAGTTGGTTCTTGTGACGTCAGGCCGATATTAGGCGCACGACCTGGGTAGAGAGGTGTGCGCCAGAAGGCTGTACGGCTTGGGATGCCGTGGCGACGACGGAATGTATGATTGGTGATGATAACATGCTGATGTAACGACCATTTCGTCAAAATGGACATTTTTTATTTTTTGAACGAAATTGAAACTGAGTTTTTTGGCCGAAAACTCGTCAAAATTTGTTGTGCCTGTACATGGACCTAGCTTGAGACCAGGCACCTCCAGGCAGTGAAACTTCGTTCAAAAAATAAACAATGTCCATTTTGACGAAATGGCAGTTATGTGGCATTTAGCTGAGGTGGCACTGCATTGCGTTGTGGGTGGTACCGAGGCTACGACTGGTCATCAAATGCACACTCAGCTCAATTGGTGAGAAATCTGTGGTTGGGGACAACTATCTCCAGGTACGTTGTTCCCTTACCTTATCTACCCTCTCAATCTCTTCTTACCACGAGGAAGTGAGTCCAGCTTGAGAATCCTCTCTTTTGGTGAGGTGTCGTGAGCGCTCTACCTTGAGAGACGACAATCTTCCCGGTGGCTCGTCTGGAAGGAGAAAGGGCGGTGCCTCTGAAGGGCCCTGGTCGAAGCACGTGGGTCACGGTCACCATGCCAACCCAATGGGATTAGTACACGCATGCGATGGCTGCTTTGTCCATGAGGGCACTTTTGTTGCGCTGATAGAGGGGTGTGCGGACTGAACACGCTTATGCAGACGCTCCCAGACCGTCTATAAACATTTCTGGATGGGGTTTCAATCTGTCCACTGGTTGTGATCGTCGTCCTGATTGCGACGTTAAATAATTCCTGACCGACCTTGGGGGCAGTCCTTAAATAGGCCTCTTGATCAGCCAGATCAGTCGGACGTACGGCTCGTTGCACGCAAGGATAAAGAAAGGGCAAGCCTGGTCATAAGCATGCACCTGGGGCACAGGGGTGGGCCGACATTGCACACCTATGACACTGCTGCTCAGTGATGCTCATCGGTATGTTGGATTGAGGGGAGGGTAGGTTCCAATTGGTGCTCAACTGTAAACACAACCATATCCACTGTTCATACATCTGCAACATTATTTAGTTTTATTGTTGATTAGTTGGTTGACAGACTGCGAACACCTCACAGACAGTTTAGTTTAGGACCGTTGTATACTTCCATAGCCAGTTCTATACCAAGCTTCTATAAGTGAACTAATCATGATAGAACTAAACTATGTTTACGGTCTTTTGTGAATGTTGTAGGCTGCGACTTGATCGGTTGAGTAGGGGACCTGCCGGACACATTTATTTTTAGAAACTTAGGTGTCGAGCAGACACATGCTGTGCTAGGACTCCAACAGGGAGTTGTAGTGCAGATAGTGTTTGCCTAACTGATGAGTGGGTCAGACACCGATGAGGGTAGAGTTGACGATGCGAGGCTGACACGTTCGAGATCACTTATTAGGGTCCCGCACGTGTTTCAGGCCCTACGACCGAGAGATGAAAGACGGCTTCGTGCCGAAGTTAGAGTCCGTGCTTACGTAGCAGCGAGGGAAACAGCACTAGCTGCAAGTCAGGCGTTGGCAGCAGCAAACGCCGCAGCCAGGGAACAGGCAGCAGCAGCAGCCAGTGCAGCAGCAATGGCTACCACGGCAGCATCCTCTGCTGCATCCTCGTTTGGGACCCTGTTGGGAATGCCCTCTGGGCCCACGGGTACTTCCGGATCGGTAGGTTCTACTAGTCAGTCTACAAGTCAAATGGCGGGCTCGCAGTTCAGCCAGTGCAAGCTACCGATAGAGAAAAAGAAATAAAAAATAGAACAACTAGGCTTGATACGTTAGAGGCAGACAAAGCTGCATTAGAGGGTTTTGACGAGTCAGCCATGTCTGACGAAATGAAAGTGTTAAAGTCCAACATACTGTTATTGCATGCACATGTATACAACAGACTGGACTTCATGCAGAAATCCTTGGACCAAATCTTGAACCTTTTGGGAAGGCCAGGGTTACGGCCAGTAGTACAGTCGCCGTTGCCGTTAACGGCGATGTCAGTCCCCTTTCTGGTACAAGCTGGCACACAACCAAGTGGTACGTCCGCAGCAGCCGCACAGGCTGTTGCTTTTTCTTCTTCTGGTCCAGCGGCTGGTGCTACACCACAGCCGCAATGGTCTCTTCCACCTCATCAACAGCAGCAAGGTCAATGATACCCAAAGACCCCGATGAAGCCACCCCTTGCTTTCTCCTGTGAGAAGAAAGACGAGGAACTCAACACTTGGTTGAGGACGGTTCCAATGTGGGTAAGGGCAAAGAGGACGTTGCAGGAGGAGGAGGTGATTACTGCTGCATCTTACCTTCAGGGTAAGGTAGCCAAATGGCTGGATGGGATAGTAGCGAAGGCCGGGTTCGGACGACGCATGACAGATTGGGGTAAAACCCTCACTTTAGAGGAGTTCTTGGACATGGTAGAAACTCGCTGGCATAATCCGCAGCAGGCTCAAATTGCCACTGACGCGATGTTGAGACTGGACCAATGAAAGTACAAGTCAATCAGAGAGCTAACGTCTACCGTAGAGAACCTCATCATCGGTCTCGGTATACGCTACGATGACCAGGTCTTATTGACCATGTTTCTGAGATGTCTGCCCGAGAATCTCAGGACCTTACTGGCCAGCGAGGCTCGCCTCGAGTATCATTCCTTTGAGACCTTCTCTAGAAAGGTCCTAGATTTGGAGGCTACTCTAGGAAGTGCTCAGCCTACTCCAGTAGACGGGAGGAAGAAGAAGAGTCCACAGGAATGGAAGAAGAAAGAGAGTCGATTGATGATGGTTGAGTCTGATGGGACCCAAACCGAGATCGATGAGCTTTCTGACCTGATGGACGGTTCAGAGTACGACGGCGAGGAAGTCGCTGAGGGTAGCGCCCTCGCCGCAGTAGTAAAGACTAAGGCAGGTAGGTGGCCGAGGTAAGGGCCATCAAAAGAGTCAAGGGCAGATGATCTCCAATCAGTCCAAAGTAGCAGATTGGGTTAAGGCAGGTCTTGATCAGGAAGTGTGGCGGAACCGCCGAGTGCGTGGTGCTTGCATCAACTGTGGTGAATACGAACACACCCAGTACAAGTGCAAGAACGCAAAGGTCACGCAGAAGATACCCCCTAAGGGAGGGGTACCTTCTTCCCAGGCTTCCAGCTCGGGAAACATGTGAGGCCGGTGGAAGTTTTAGCTGCTTCTACTCATGGTGAAGTGGGCCAGATACCCTCCCCACTTCATGAGAAGGCCATAACTAATGACTCTTTAGTCACCCTGCAGACTCATCTAGACCAAACTATGCTTTGTACGTTGGATGTGTCTGAAGCCTTAGAAGATTTAGAAAGTGAGTGGTCAAGCAAGGACCCTCGCGAATCTTGGGTGGCACTAAGTAGAGGTCCTAGAGGGGAACATTTCGTCGTGGAAGTTGTTGTACGAGGCCGCAAATGTGGTGCCTTCATAGACATCGGCTCCACGTGGAATTACATAAGTCGCGACTGTTTGGAAAGGCTGCACCTAAAGGACCGGGTACAACACCTTAGTAGACCGCATCTACTTTGGCCAATAAGGAGCGCATGGTTGTCACAGATTATATCAAGGATGTAGTTTGTACCTTCTCCTTTTTTTTTAATTTTTTTTTTGAATCATAGAGGCTCCATCTATTGGTGGGGAGCAACACCTGCTGGAAACCGGGTCCAGCGTCCCATAAGTACGTGAATGATACAAAAGAATGGTATGCCTGAATCATAAAGTTGAGATGAGTTGTGCCTCTTCACCCCAATAGGGCGCCATATCTAACAATGTCATTCTAGCACGACTCCCTTCTCATCTATTAGTCCTAAAAACATGAGAAATCATTCATACCATCTCCATCTACCTTTCAACTTCAATGGAGGAGGGGAACTTAATCACAAGATTTCGTTCCTGGTTAGCGATAACTTACCATTCGATATGTTGTTAGGATTGTACTACCTTGAGGTTGCTAAGCCCCAGTTTGACTGGGACAATAAGGTGCTAAAGCATAAGTTGCAGGATGGAAGGACCGTGAGACTGGCAAGTATAAGGCTAGTAGTTTAATAGAATCCTATGACTGCTTGTGCGCATCAGCGTTCTACAATTACTATAAACAGAACCAAGAGGACGGTATGTACCTAGTGTATGTCTCTGAGAAAGGGGAGGTTGTTAAAACACCCCCAGAGATAGAACACGTCGTTGCTAAGTTCCCTGATCTGTTCAAAGAGCCCACAAGAATCATAGACAGGGAGATTGTCCACGCCATAAAAATCATTCCAGGGAGTAAAACCCCAAAGGGAAGGATCTATAGGATGACTCCGGCCGAGTTGGACGAACTTCAACGACAACTGAAAGAGCGGACAGAAAAGGGTTGGATACGGCCGAGTACTTCCCCCATCGGATCTCCAGTGCTATTTGTACTGAAGAAGGAGGGATCGTTGAGGATATGCATTAATTACAGAGGCCTCAATGCCATCACAGTGAAGAACGCAGAGCCTCTACCTCGCATAGACGACCTATTGGATAGGGTGCAGGGATGTAAGTACTACAGCAAGATAGACTTAAAGTCCGGCTACCATCAGATTGCTATAAGACTTGAGGATCAGCACAAAACTGCATTTCAGACCAGATACGGTGTGTACGAGTTTGTGGTGATGCCCTTTGGCCTTCGCAATGCGTCGGGTACATTCCAGCACGCCATGGAGAGGATCTTCCATGACTACTTAGATAAGTTTGTCGTCGTGTATCTTGACGATATTCTTATCTTTAGTAAGTCTGTCGAGGAGCATGCACAACATGTAGAGACTGTACTTTCACTCCTGCGACAACACAAGTATAAGGTCAACCAAGAGAAATGTGAGTTTGGACGCACTAGGATCTTGTACTTGGGTCATGAGGTATCCGCGGAAGGGATTAGGCCGGAAGATGCGAAGGTGGCTAGTATTAGGGACTAGCCACGACCTCAAACTGTTATTGAGGTCGGATCTTTCTTAGGGATGTGCGGCTACTATAGAAACTTTGTGAAAAACTATTCCACAGTTGCCTCTCCTTTGACTGATCTAAATCGACTCGATACGCCATGGGACTGGAGTGATGAGTGCGAGGCTGCTTTTAAACGATTGAAGCATGCACTCATGAATCATGAGGTTCTCATGGTGCCCGATCCTCATAAGTCTTTCATAGTGACCACTTACGCAAGCCAATATGACATTGGCGCAGTGCTGACTCAGCAGGATGGGAAGAAGTTGAGACCGTTTGAGTATATGAGCAAGAAAATATCATCAAAGAAACTGGCAAAGTCCACCTATGAAAGAGAACTCTATGCTCTCTACAAGGCACTTGTCCATTGGAGGCACTTTCTGTTGGGACGGTTTTTCTATTTGAGAACTGACCATCAGACCCTTAAATGGATCAGGACTCAACCGGCCCTCTCTGATGCACTCAAGCGCTGGATTGAGATCATAGATCAGTATGACTTCAAGCTAGAGTATCTGAAGGGAGAGTACAACAAGGTTGCAGATGCGCTGTCACGTAGGGCAGACTACCTAGAGGCGCTAGTTTATGAGTTTGGCGTATCTGAGGAAGTAACTCAATCGCTGGTGGGAGCCTACCAGGAAGGCCCTGTCACGATGAACATCATACGCAAACTGCAGGCAAAAGATAAGGTCACAGAAGATGAGTTTGTGATGGTGGACGGGCTACTCTTTCTTAATAAGGCCGGGTTTAAAAGATTAGTTGTTCCATCTACGGAGCATTTGCGCAGTTTATTTCTAGGAGAATGTCATAACGCAACTGGACATTTTGGCTATAAAAAGACCAGTGTCAATCTAGTACAACGATTTTGGTGGCCCGGAATGCTAGATGATGCAAAGAAGTATGTGGAGACCTGTAAGGTCTGTCAGCGGGACAAGCCGCGAACTCAAGCACCGCTTCGGTTGCTGAAGCCCTTACCTATCCCCGCTAGTGCGGGACAGAGTGTTTCCATGGATTTCATGGACACCCTGGTGACCAGTAGGAATGGCAAGAGGCACATCTTTGTCATCATACACAGATTCACCAAGTACGCTAGACTAATTGCCATACCAGAGACCGCAAGGACTAAACACGTCATCAAGTTGTTTATGGACAACTGGGTGCGTGATTTTGGACTGCCAAAGTCAATCGTTAGTGACAAAGATGTCCGCTTCACAAGTGAGCTGTGGAAGAAGACTGTTGAGCAATTGGGCAGTCAACTTCAGATGACCTCTGGGAATCATCCCGAAGCCAACGGACAGGCCGAGCAGATGAACAGAGTTGTACAACATTTGTTGAGGCATTACATCAAGCCCAACCAGGATGACTGGGATGAGAAATTGCCTCTCATCGCCAGCCTGTACAACAACGCTGTACACAGCAGTACTGGCGTCAGTCCTAATCAACTGCACTTGGGATGGAAGCCTAGATCAACTTTGGACTTCCTCCTGCCTGAAAACCGACCCTCTGCAACTCCGGGCACACTTGAGTATGGTGTGCAGTATGAGAAGTTGCTACACCAAGCTGTCGAGCACATTAGGGCATCTCAGCAAGCAATGATTGCTTCTGAGAACAAACATCGTCGACAGTCCTCATTTCAAGTAAGGGAACGTGTCTGGGTCAAGGCTAGTGAGCTAGGACAGGAATTCGGTATATCTCCAAAACTAATGCCTCAGTATTTTGGTCCGTGGGAAGTCCTGGACATAGTTGGGGATGAGATGGATGGTCCTTCCTATGTTATCAGTATCCCTGGTCACCTGCGCACTCACCCTGTGTTTCATGCCTCAAAGCTTGCACCTTTCACTAAGACAGATCAATTTCCTTCAAGGAGATCAATGCTGCCCCCAACCATGAATGGCCACATGGACATCGACGATATTCTGGATCACAGAGACATGCCTGTTCCCATACCTCTTGTCAGAGGAAGACCTCCAAACCCAAGAGAGAATACAGAGTCAGATTCAAGCATCACACAGATCCGAAAGAAAATCGGTGGTGCACCAGAGAGGAACTGATTGAAACAGCACCTCAAGTGGTGGCGGAATATGAAAGACAGCTAAAGGGGAAGACACCTGCGAAGTAAGCATCTCAGCGGACTTTCGAAGCTAAGGGGGATGGAATGTGAGGATTGACCCCTTAACAGGGCCTTGCCGACATGCATATGTTCTGAGCATAGGCCCCCAGCAAGCCTCTTGCCCGCCCTAAGTGAAGGCGGGCCAAAATATCCACAAGAGACCTTCATACAGCATTTCACAAAGTGGGTATCAGACAGTTGCCGCACGCCAGTTGGTTGGAGTGCATCGTGAGCCTCAGACTCCTGCAAAGGCAGTTGAGCCCAGGGCCTCGGTTGGTTAAGCCCTGAGCGACAGTCTGGGAGGCCGGCAATCACACATTGGTCCCTGGCCTCAGAAAAGCAGTATTTCGTCATAGAGGCCGAGGAAAACTAATGGGAAACCGGCATAGGGCCTGAATTTGGACAACGGCCTTAGCATAAGGGGCGCAACTGTATTACCTGGGCCTCACCTGCATTGGGCCTGGGTACAGGTACTGGGGCCCAGGCGCAGGCTCAAGGCATACCGCCCACACGCAACATTGGCATATAGGCAGAACAAGTGAGTGGGCAGAGGTCTTGGCCATTGTGAGCAAAGTCGGCACGCTGCTGCATTGCGAGTGTAGGTGCTGCGCTGCGCTAGGCTGAGTGAAGGCAGGCTGGCGCTAAGCGGTAGGGCGCAGCCTGGGCGCAGGGCGCTGGCAGCCATAGCCGGGCTGCAAAAGGGCACTGAGGGAGATGAGGGCGAAGGTGGTTCTTCGAAAGGTGAAGGGCGCTGTGTGGGATAACAAGGGAGAGTGAGGGTGAAGAGAAAGACGTACCTGGTGGAGAGGAGGTCGACATTGGTGTTGACGTCATCACTCGCTGGTCGTCAAGTTGTCTGGTTGCTTCCATGCTGTAGTTGTAGGGATASGCTGTAGAGTAGAYAGGGCRCCTGRCGCCATTCAAGAGAGAAAGCTACATTGAGTTATGTTGTTGGTGTTGCCCGATTGGGCTTGGACATTGACTCACGATTCTGTTGTATCGTTCTCAAATGGATGGTTCCTTGGTTCCATTGTGCTATCTGCTCTTGCTTTGACTACATGGACTTCAGTGTGATTTTGCAATTTGGATTGTTGTGCTTCGTCCACATTCATGTTTCTTGCAATATGTTATGGAGAAAAATAAATTAAACAAGATTTGCCTGAGCATTACATCCGAATTCCTTACCAAATTTGAAATAAAAATAAAATACAGAGAAGAAATACTAATAACTTAATAACAAAAATAAATAAAAATAAAAAGAGAATCAAACTTTTTTTTTTTTTTTAAATAAATTGCTCCAATCTATTCGTAGGGAGCATCACGTGCTGGGAATCGGGCCCAACGTCCCTTATAATGGGAATACATTGATGATTGACAATTGTGAAAATTTGGGATGATTGAGGATCATTTTGGATGATTTAGGATGTTAGAGTGGGTGATTGAGGTCATGAAATAGAGCTAGATGATGACTAATCAGAAAGATTGTCTAATCAGCACCGAATTACTATCCTATCCCTAATTTCCTGTATCCATTCCAAACAACCAATCCCAATTGAGCCCGTGTTGTGCACCAATCAGGCCTCTTCCCGGTCTCACACCCCAATCTGGCTCGGTTACAGGGCAGCGCTACCCACCCCAGCTCCGACCATCGTCGGCCAGATTGTAGCGATTAGTCAAGTTTGCAAATTGCCTTCCTCCCTTGGCAATTCCAGACCTCTAAACAAAGCCTCAAACTCCTACACAAGCAGGTTATAGGGCACAGCCCCGGCGCCGGCTAGCGTCGTTCTGGCGCCAACTTAACCTGACCATTACACAAGAAGACTCAATTAGGAAATTAGCTAATCTAGAATGCCAACCAGAAATCAAGGATCTGATAATATCAGAATCCTGATCAGCAAAACTTTCTGATGATGAAATTTGACGAGTACCTTGAAATGGTCACAAAGATGATGGATAATGATGACGACGCTGATGATTATTTCTCCCCACCCCTCCCCTTCTTGCATGTATTATCCTCCTCTCCCCTCATTTTCTCTTCTCCTCTCACTGCCTCCGCTGAGCCGAACCCCGCTATCAACATGAAGTTCATATCAGCCCCAACGAGAGAGAGAACCTCCCCATTCCCTTCTACCTTGAGGTAACCAGTTCCCCCAAAAGGTGTACCTCAAAACTAACACTCTGACCTAGTCTGCCTCCGCCAGGAGATAATGCGCCCCCATACATATCTCCCAGCCCCAACCCATGTCAGCTCCATCATCTGCGTCTACTCCCTGGAGGGCAATCACCTCCCACCTTGTGTTACCCCTGCAGAGTAGCGCTCCCTTCCTGACCAACCTATCTACCAACTAGACCATAGCCTATCTGCGAGATGAGAATTTAACCACCAACACAGAGATAACTACTGATTGATGAAAAAATGAATAAAGAAACCGTGATGATGATGACGATGATGATGATGATGATGACGATGATGATGATGATGATGATGATGATTGATGATGATGATGATGATGATGAAATAAAATTGGTGAAAATAAGTAAGGAACGTCGAACTTGCGATGCCCTAATGGCATCAGTGTGGAAGATTGACAACTCACTATTGCTGTAATGAAAATAGAAGATGACGATGATTACGATTTTTACAGAGAAGTCCAGATGATGATCATGAAGAAGATAAGAAGATAAATAACATTGATGACAAATTAGAGAAGCCGATGATGATTACCACCGGTAACCAAATGAGGATTACAAAAATGACGGTTAGTGAGTGTGCGAGCACGTTTTTGACACCGCCATCTTTGGCGATTTTTCAGTTTTTTTTGGCATAGCTAAATACCCTGAAAATTTACAGATGTATACTTCACATAATACAAAAGCCAGTAAAAAAGTTTCAAAAAATAATAAAATCGTTTAGACCCCTAACTAAAGTGAAAACAAACGTGGGCGAACACGTTTTGACACTGCCATCTTTGGCGATTTTTCATTCTTATCTGGCTAAACCAAATGACTTGAAACTTTATAGGCATGTACCTCACGCCATAGAGAACTCGCAAAAGAAAATTCAGAAAAAAAATATATTTTTAGGTCCCCAAATAATTTTTGGCGGGGGCCGAACGCCGTCGGGTTCGGACCCCGCACGGGACCCCGAACGCCCGTACGTACGGAGGTCTGCCCAGGGACCTCCATACGTACGGGCTGGTAACCTTGTATATATATAGGCCGAACGTCGTC
>BFEA01000220.1:1476033-1487957 GCA_003427395.1 Chara braunii
AGAACTGCCCGGTAAACCATAGGCAGAGAGAGAGAAGAGGACAACAAACGAGGGGCTGTGACAAACTGTTTCGTCGGAGTTTCACTGACTCATCAGGAGGCTGAATCCTCAACAATATATATATATATATATATATATATATATATATATATATATTCCCTTTTCTTTTTGGCCCGGCCGGACAAGTGGACCCGGGCCTCTATAGTAGCAAGTGTATGCTTACACAGCCTTACAGCAAGAATTAAAAAATGTTAATTGTGCCAGGACCACAGACTGGAAGGTTCGAGCATTGGAACTAATACCGCTACTTCTGACCGTACGTGTTGGACAATGCTGCCTCTGAACAACTGCCCAAGAAATGCCTTACTCCAGAGCATGACTTCAAAGAACGTACCTTTCCACCATTACGTAGTACTACAAGGCAATCATCAACAAAGTCTGTCTTCAACAATAACAACGAAGTCCAGCTGAAATACTAAGCCAGGCCAAGTCAAATAGGGGTCAACAACCACATGACAAGGAAAGAGCTTCAGAGAGGAAAGGAGAAGAAGAAGAAGAAGAAAAAGAAAAAGAAGAAGAAGAAGAAGAAGAAGAAGAAGAAGAAGAAGAAGAAGTAGTAGAAACAGAAGATAGACAATACATCAGATGGAAAAAATCCCGAACGCGACTGTACTTAAAAAATGACAATGAAGCACAGCGGAAATGACCCGACTAGTTTCGGCTGGTCCGCCAGGCCAGCAACTCATCAAGGGTCTTAGTCGGCGTCGCAAGAGTAGTCATACTACGCAAGGCTTGCATATTTATCTAGAAAGAAAAGAGTCGCCAGGGCCTACCTCAAACGATCAATCCGTATACACCTTCTCAACACGTCCGGAAAAAAACGTCTATCTCAACCATAGGGCCTACTTCAGAGAAAAGAGAAAAAATTCTACTACGAAAACCAAGGTACCGGGATCGAAACCCGTAGAGTAGACAATGGGCCAGGAGGATTCTACCACAATAGCAGAGGTACTGGAATCAGAGTCCGTCAAATGGACGATAGATCAAAAGACCAAAAAACAAAAAAGACACTGGTTCGAGTCCGAAAAGAAAGAAAAGAAACAGCACATATCAAGCTATTCAAAAAGCACCAGACCCAGAAAAGAGTATCGACAAAGCTACCGATTCGGGTCCAGAAAAGGCAACGAAAAGGAAAAGGCCCAGAGGTCACCAGTTCAAATACCAAACCACGTTGACATATATCGTCAAATAGAACTGCCCGGTAAACCGTAGGCAGAGAGGGAGATATATATATATATATATATATATATATCCCGATACCGTGTTCGTTACCCTTCTACAAAAACACCCACTGTACCGAATTCCCGTGGTACTTCACTTCAGGCAATCCTAATACTCAATCCTAATCTCAACATTGCTGAGAGCTATAACAATTATATAGTCCTATTCCTACCCCCACTTGCAAATGATAACACAAAGAAAAAAACAGCTAGTCAATTAGACGCTTGCACAGTCCTACTTCTTCCACATGCAATCCCATCTGGTCAACAGCCCGATCCAATGATCCCAACAACCGCTAAACTTGCGAGAAAAGTTGACAAGAGCAAAGTCAAAAAAAAAATCAGGATAACCTCTCAGCCACAGTTCATGCTTCAGCATAACAAAAAAAGTTGCTTCTGCCCCAGGAACAGGCGTAAAAGTACGAGCACAATGCAAGAAGGAAATGATTACGGCCATCTTCTGCTGGTGGCTCGAATATGAAGAATAATCCTGCAAACTTTGAAAGACAAGACCGCTGCTGCAAATAACTCGTTGATTCTTGTGAGTAGTGAAGCACGCAATTCGACACGGGTCCTCAAAAACCTTCACCATACATCCAATATACTCCCAACAATCTCCTTGATTGGTCTGTTCCAACATCAAGTTAGAGTCATAGCAAGTTCTAAACTTTTCCACGATGGATTCAACCTTGGTTTCCGAAAGAGCCACTCCTTTGGAAAATTCAACAAATAACGAAACGTCATCAACCATCCTGAAGCCATGCACCAACTTGCGATCCTTGCCAAGTGATGAGAGAAAACAGAACTCATTGTGGGCACAAAGTAAGCAGGCCAAGGCCGGACTGGTCGTTTTCCCCATAGGTATGCCGACGACCTGCTTCAAGAGACAACCCGCCGCCATCACATAAGTATGCCTAAGGTCAAAGTTGATATATCGGATAATCAGTTCAAAGTCCAGCAAAAGCCAACCAGTCTCCCCTTGCCCCTTCGTCAATTTAGCCACTTTTTCATGTTGCTTGACCATTACACCATTATATCCTTCCCCTGTTCAAAAGCCAATCACCCATCGCAAGGCATCCATAATAGAAGAATGGGGCAGATTAGAAAACATTTCTTTGACGTCAAAGGATGCCTCGAGAAATTGATCACCCTTCCTGAGTCGTTGATTGAGAGAGGAGATTGCAGGCACAAAATCGATCGTGCGCCTCAAGTTGAAATGATTACCTTTCGACAATTTCCACAAAAGTTCGTTAATTGCGTACGCCATCCTTCGGCTGCTCAGCACCCCGCCTTCAGCAAATGATGGGCAGATAGGCCTCCATCTAGCCAAGTCCTTCTGCTTAGGTAGACAATACGCATCCCCCAACTTACCTTTGTCATTCCATTTCCCCACACGCTAGAAATTTTCCTTGTAGAAATGCTCCTTGCGTCTTCCCACAGCATCCGTTGCATCAGACTTCAAATGGAGGAACGACGGGTTATCCAAAACCAACTTACTCATGCCGTTCTGATATACCACTGGCAGCACGCATATGTGTCACCAGGGTTGTGGTCTATCGGACATCTTACTAGGCTATCCATACGCCTCAGGTGTGACTTCAGCTCATTCAACTGACATGTTTCACCGACCGATGCCGCACTGCTAGAAACACAGGCTGAGAGACATGAAGTAGACAGATCCGAGTGCGGCACAGAGAAGTTCAGCTGGGGAAAGTTCAAGAAAGAGATCACAATTTGCTGACGCAGAGCAGAAACAGATTGTACTAAGGAGGACCTTATGATATTCTTCGAATTGTTCATCCATGAAAGAAAGGAATCTTCAGTGCTCAATTGAAATGCAATATGTCCGTCTACTCGAGGGAACGATGAAACTACCCTATCGCAAACACACGACGCATCACTAGCTCTGGAGAAACTCTGAAAGTTGCGCAAATAGTTCCCAATCGTGCGGCTCTTCTGCCATACCACTTGCATTCCACGAATCGGCATAGGTTTCCATGAATCGGCAATATCAAGGCCACCAATAATTCGAGCACACACCTTCCGTATTTCCCCTTTGCATAATCTCTCATCGTACGTTACACGCACGATCAACCGCTTTCGAACAGGTAGACCAAACCGAGTAGAGAGAACCTTAGAAATTATGAGTCGTAAACGAAAAGGAGATCTCTTCTCTTGAAAAACATGAATAGCAGAGTAGGCGAGAATCAACTTATCAAGATTCCATGTAACCAAGGTACGTCTAGACGAAGGACAACTCAACAAATTCACCAACGGTTGCTTAAGAGATAGCAATCGGCAGCAAAAAGGAATGATAGAGATAAAAGAGACGACTGGACCACTCACTAGCCACCCTCTCGACGAACATAGCTCGATCAGTTCCAAAGTTATAAAATATGATCGACGAACTGTAACATCGTTTGATCACTTTCCACTGGTCAACCAGCACATAACCGCCCCTACATACCACCGTAGTAGTTCTGATCCTTTGGTCACGGCAGTAATTGAGAATAGATAGAAGACTAGATGAGACGATCCCAACAGAAGAGTGGAAAACAAGAAGTGAAGAAAACGAAGGTTTGACCAATAAAGAAGAAGAACAAAAAGAAGAAGAAGAAGAAGAAGAAGATGAAGAAGAAGAAGAAGAAGAAGAAGAAGAAGAAGAAGAAGAAGCAGGACAACTGTGTGAAGACGAGGGTAGTGACACAGACTACAAAGAGAGAGGGAGCCGACGAAGAAACTTCCTTATTCTTTCTCTCTTCCCCGCTTGCTTCCTTCTGGCCCTCCGTGGCCTATCCCGCGTGTTCAAACTAGGATTAAGCGAACGAATATAGAATTTCTCGACCCGCAACAGATCATCAGTTGAACAGATAGAATTGGAATAGCCACGTAGTATTATACGCCGCTCCTACGCAACCAACGGTACAGCCTCTCGTTCCTTGTTCCTTTGGAGATTAAGTTATCGTTGCATGCCTTGTACACATGCTCTCCCCATCTTGAATGTAGATCACGACCCGTACTGCCTATATACACATGCCTGCACCAGGGGGAGACTAAAGAACACACCAACGGACCCTCATCACCATCACTACTCCGCTTCCACACCTCTCGGACACACACCGACAACTGGAAAGCCCACGGTATACACCCACTCAGGATAAGTGCAATAACGACCAATTGAAAGAGAGAAGTGAGTGTCTTACATCGTAGGAGAGAGGGAGAGGTCAATCGCAATTTAGAACATCGTCGCGCTACAGACCAAAGAAAGGTCGCGTCCGGGAGAGACCCTAAGAGGATCCAGAGTCTCCCCCGGCGTTCTTACCGTTATTGACCGCAACATCTTCCGATACTTCTAACACCTCGTCCGACCGTTGTGAGTGGAAAAACCTTTTTGACCCTCAACTCGATAATATCTTCAACAATTTGTCGTATGGTGGAGTACTTTGCTCCTTCCTTCGCATAGATTGCCATCAAATCATCCTTCTTGAGATAGCTCAGCGCCTTCCTATTGTCTCGGATGAAAGTCTCCTTATCGTTCAATTCCTTCGACTTCTCATCGACGTCAATTTTTTTCTTCCCTTTACTGCATGAACCGGCTTCCTCCATTCGTTCACGTAAGTTTGATCTTGGTGTAGCCTGGGCCCGTTCAGATTC
Organism: Chara braunii; assembly: GCA_003427395.1. Taxonomy (NCBI): domain Eukaryota; kingdom Viridiplantae; phylum Streptophyta; class Charophyceae; order Charales; family Characeae; genus Chara; species Chara braunii. Next base: position 1,480,968 of record BFEA01000220.1, read on the forward strand.
CAGGCGGGCCAGTCTCTCCTTTGCCTTCTCCAACTCCTGCTCAGCCTCCCGTCTCGCATTCAAGTCACGTATTCTCAACTCCTTTAATGCATCTGCTTGAATTCACTGTAATCGATCCGAACAGCAGGGGACTTAGCGGGTGTCACTCTAGGTCGCATAGTGGCCTGCGAAGTAGGAGTAGATAGCGCAACACATCCTCGTTTGCTTCCTGGCAGCAGGGCCTCCTGCCGCCATAATTCCTCAGCCGCTCGTGCTTCATCTCTTGCCACCCGTATTTCATTGATTTCCTTCTCCAGCTCGATTATCCTCTGCTTCGCTGCCAATGCATCATCCAACCTGACCTTCATCTTCTCTTGCTCAGTCAACATATTGGCCAGCAGCTCGTCCTTATCCTGGCTGGGGGCAACTGCTTGCACCCTGGTATTAGTTAAACGATCCAACTCCCTTTGTAAGCTCTCCACTTCTTGATTCGACTGCGTGCCACCCTTGTTCCCCAACAGCTCGCATACAGAATCCAACCTTTTGTTCATTGATTCCGTCAGTTCCTTCTGGAAATCTTTCCGTTTTTTTCGATCCCGTGCTATCCTCTCTTCTTCCTCCTGTTCTTTCTTGGCTTTTTCTTCCTCAGCCTGCTTGTTCTTCTCACGCTCCAAATCAGCATCATGCAGTATTTTCATTCCTGCCACGGTACTCTCGAGAAGCTCCAGTTGCTGCTTCGCTTGATACCAACCGTTGTTTCTTGGGTAGGAACCTGCCAAATTACCAACATGCGTACCACCAACAGTAGTCGACGTAGAGCTAGACGGTAGGGCCAGTAAGGGTTGTTGGGGAAATATAGCGGAGGTGGGATGAGAGGGTTTGGGATAAGGGCACCATCAGGCAAAATGACCCGGATCACCGCAGTTAAAGCAAGTCATGACAATCGTAGAAGTAGGAACATTCGACGCCATAGTTGAGAGACCTAGAGGATGATGATTGTTGCAAGTTGTCGAAGCCACACGTACTCGTAGTATAATTCCTACGGTGGTTACTCCGTGAATGAAAGTAGTATGCTGAGAGCTTACTACAAGGCAATCATCAACAAAGTTTGTCTTCAACAATAACAACGAAGTCCAGCCGAAATACTAAGTCAGGCCAAGTCAAATAAGGGTCAACAACCACATGACAAGGAAAGAGCTTCAGAGAGGAAAGGAGGAGGAGGAGAAGAAGAAGAAGAAGAAGAAGAAGAAGAAGAAGAAGAAGAAGAAGAAGAAGAAGAAGTAGAAACAAAAGAGAAAATACGCCAGATGGAAAAAATCCCGAACGCGACTGTACTTAAAAAATGCCAATAAAGCACAGCGGAAATGACCCGACTACTTTCGGCTGGTCCGCCAAACCAACAGCTCATCAGGGGTCTTAGTCGGCGTCGCAAGCGTAGTCATACTACGCAAGGTCTGCGTATTTATCTAGAAAGAAAAGAGTCGCCAAGGCCTACCTCAAACGATCAATCCGCGGACACCTTCTCAACACGTCCGGAAAAAACGTCTATCTCAACCATAAGGCCTACTTCAGAGAAAAGAGAAAAGATTCTACTACGAAAACCAAGGTACCGGGATCGAAACCCGTAGAGTAGACAATGGGCCAGGAGGGTTCTACCACAATAGCAGAGGTACCGGAATCGGAGTCCGTCAAATGGACGATAGATCAAAAGACCAAAAAAGACTAAAAAAGACATTGGTTCGAGTCCGAAAAGAAAGAAAAGAAACATCACATATCAAGCTATTCAAAAAGCACCAGACCCAGAAAAGAATGTCCACAAAGCTACCGATTCGGGTCTAGAAAAGGCAAAGAAAAGGAAAAGGCCTAGAGGTCACCAATTCAAATACCAAACCACATTGACAATATATATATATATATATATATATATATATATATATCCCGATACCGTGTTCGTTACCCTTCTACAAGAACACCCACCATTACGGCCAGATACGATGTCCAGAGCGTTAGTGTGAGGATGGACTCGTCTCACGCCGCAACATGTCTGTGTTTTGTATGCTTGCACAGTTTTGTCCTCGCAATAGGGCGCCTTCTCACATCCTAACATAACCAACCACTTTGTCATCATTGGCAACCGTCCGAGGATATGGTCAATGGAGAATAGGGTCTTGCCACACCACTCCCGACTTGGAGAAAAAAATCTTAATTCTTTTTTTTTTAAGAAGGGCGACGACTTTGAGATATCATCATTGAACTAACCGGCCCCAAGCAATTCAGAACAATTTTGTTCTTCACATCTGAGGGCATCTGGATTCGAGCTTGAGTCTGTATTTGAACAGCTCAGGGGTGTACCAACTGAGCTAGGCCCCTTGGTCTCGGAGAAAAAATTTGGGAGTACCCCCTGGTCTTGAAACTTTTTTTTTTTTTTTGGGGAACAAGGCTTCAATCTATTCGTGGGGAGCAGCGTGTTGGGAACCGGGCCCAGCGTCCCATATGGAAATTTACATATGATTTTGAAGATTGAGATACCGGGGCCATTACCCGGCTTTGGCTCAGAGAAAACGAAGCTACTTAGAAAATGACTACCACAAACTTCAGAATATAAACAGAATTCAGAAAACTGCTCAGAACTCCTCCCCATCCATCCACTTTACCTTACTCCGGCAAGACTTACTGCAGCAGAGCCACCATCTCCTCTGCTGCTATGCCCTATTCCCATCCTACCAGCTAACCCCCTCACTAGTAGGATGCGTGATATCCCACCATCTCTTTCCCCACTCCCCCTCGTTCTGTTTTTGCTCAAAAAGTTGGAGCTACTTTAGGAGATGACTACAACAGACTTCAAGCATCAACAGGACTCATACTCCAACTTGAACCCCCCCCCCTCTCACTCCTCTGTTCCTCACTCCGGCAAGACTTACTGCAGCAGAGTCACCATCTCTACTGCTGCTATAGCCTATTCCAATCCTACCAGCTAGCCCCGTCACTAGTAGGACGCATGATATCCCACCGTCTTCTTCTCCCACTCACCTCGTTTCTTTTTTAGGATAGACCGCCGGGGTCCTAAAAGAAAAGCCAAAAATCTCGACCTCCTTACCAAATTCTTTCCCAAGTTCCTCAAAGTTGTCTTACTCCCTGTCGAGCTCTTCCAGGCCTCACACCCCCACTTCCTGCTGGGTTACAGGGCAACACAACTCGCCCCAGCTCCGGCCAGCGTCATCCCAGCAGCAAACCTTGGTTGTCCCGTGAGATGCCCACCCCAAAGCATCCCCAGATCTCTCTACCACGCCTCATGCTCCTGCGTCAACAGGTTACAGGGCAACACCCCAACACCGGTCAGCGTCGTTCTGGCATCGAACAGCCGCAGATCTTTGAGTATAGCAACTTGAAGGCAGCCTCAATCCAGAAAGACGGGGGGTCAAAACTAGAAATTAATACCAACTATCATAAATCTCCTCTCAACAAGCGGACCGCCAGTCCCGGCTTTCAGTCCTCGTACCAGAACTCACCTGGTCTCATACCCCCTCTGCTAGAGTAACAGGGCACCACAACCCACCCCAGTACCGACCAACCTAGTTCTGACGGACAAGAAGTGCCTTCCTCTCTCGACAATTTCTTTAGCGGCAAACCCCTAAACAGGTTACAGGGTCCACGCCCCGGTGCCCACTACGTTGGACGATCTGGTTATGCCTTCCACCCTCAGCATAACTCCATGGACCTCGAGCTCCCCCTGGGTCACAGAGCACAACTTCAGCACCGGTCCATGTCGTCCCAACATCGTCCTCCTGACCTACCCACCTTAACCGACATCTCCCGTCAGTTGAAAGTCCCCTGGCAGTTATTCCATCCACCCATTCTAGTTTCCCCCCTAGGCAATCAGAAAAGGCACACCACAGTCGTAGATCTTTTCATCGAAAATCAGATCGGTATCATTTTTTTGAGGCGTGAAATTTTGAGATGAGATCACTTAGTAATCACGGTAAGAAAATCGCTCAGATCAAATATAGAAATCCATCGAGCTACAAATAAGATTGGGAAGAAGAAATCGCCAGATCAACTAAGGGTTGGATGTCTTGAAAAATCCAAATAGGATAAAACGCAAGAGAGAAACAATTATGATGTCCATCTGGACTTTCGACACTGATTTCCCGAACATAGAGTTCAGAAAAACGCTCAGACCGTAGATCAAGAAGATGCGAATCAGAACAGCGGTAAGAAGATGTTAAAAAGAAAAATTATCATATGAATAACGAGGATTGCAACGTGAAAAAGATAAACCAATGACACCACTATTGGATCATCATCATCGGATGAATCAACTTAGAATGATCGTGCAAGCAATACAAAATCAAGAATTTCATAACCAGAAGAAGAAATAAGAGCTACAAGTACAGCAGTACTAGTTGCAAAATTAGACAAATATGGAGACAGACAAACACTGTCTAAAAACCAAGGCCAAAGGAAGAGAAAAAACAACTTGCCCTTGACAACTCTAAATACACCCGCCCTCTCTCCAAACCTCACCTCCTCGCTTCATTGGCTTCTCAAGCAACTCGGCCGCCTTGGATTGACAACCATTCAACCACCAATAAGACCGAACGATGATGATAATAGGACCGCAACTAGGATTGTCGTCGCAGCATACCAAACCACGTCGCGAGAATAAGCCACTGAGCCCGCCAGCCGCCCCTCGCAGGTAGCCCGAAGAGAGAGGGGGAGTCCACGTTACGAATGCCATCCTCCCCCTTCTTCCTGGTAGCCCTCTCCCTCCAACCCGTGAAACCCTTCCCTCCCCTATTCTCCCACCCACCGTATTCTTCCTCTCCCCTAAGACCTTCATGTGAGATGCTCTGCCCAACGACGCCCAGACACTCTCTCCCATCACCTCCTCACGTGAATCTCGCCATCGCAGCGCTCCCGCCGCTCCTCGTTCCTGCTCATCCGCAAGGCCCCCCGTCGCGTCCGCCCGCCTCCTCCTCGCGTCGATCTTGCCGTCACAGCGCTCCTGCACCCTCCGCGAGGCCCGCCGTCGCGTCCAAAAGCCGGGCGGCGGAGCGCTCCCGGTAGTCCGCCGCCTTACCTCAATCACACTCCTGTGGAATCCCGTCCGAGATTGCCTTTCGCCACACTGGTCTCTCAAACAGGGCGCTCGTTTATGCCGAAATCGATAGAAGCCGCTTCCCGACGAGTGCAGTCTAGCAAAGAACACTTGTCTGTCCTTCGGGACATCCGTTAAAATTGGAACGATACAGAGAAAGAAGATTAGCATGGGCCCTACACGAGTAAGGGTGTACTCACACAGCGGTGGCGGTCTAGTAAAATCTGCTGAATTTTCTTTCCCATGTTCGCTGAAATAATACCCCGCCCAGTCACACATGGGTTGCAAATCAGAAAGGACACGAGCGGGACTCTCTGGCAATTGCAAAATTGGTGCCTCTCATGGTCACAAAGCGCGGAAATTTTCTCTTAACAATTCCCAAAAGGCGAAAGAGAATTTGCGACGGCCAATAGAGAATTCCCAAAAGGATGACACGCATCAATCGGGAAATGGTCCAAAAACCTCTTGTCCTTCATTATGGACTCCGGATTTTCAAGACCGAACTCGGAGGCCGGCCCGAGGTCTCTCCAAAATGGCAATTTGCAGGCGGGCACAGAAAGGAAGGAAACTCAAGAGTACTCTCAGGCCCGCTCCTCTGACAGCTCTCTACCTCGCTTTCAGGAGCTGAATCCGAGAGCATATCTGGCGATGCCACACTCACGAAAAAAAACAACATCGGGAGTGGTGTGGCGAGGCCCATATTGAGAAGTTTGTTGCTATCAGGGAAAGCTGGTTTGCGACAGCAATATCTTCGCACTAGGAATTTTTGGAATGAATGATGCAGCCAATGAAGTCCAGGTCAGTCCAATAGTAACAATGGGCCTGGCTCCATCCCTCAGCAAACACCAGGGGCCTCCCTGCACAACTCTCCAAATGTGCAAAAAGAGACCGAATCCACCGCTAGAACATGGAAAGATACATTGCCATCTTTTTTGTCTTTTGTGCATGTGGAGAGTAGAGCGGCGAGGCCCTAACTCTGGTGAGTGCGACGTCGCTCCTCCACCCCGTGATGGTTTGGACCATTTCTCGATTTATGTGTGTCATCCTTGCGCAGGGGCTATTTGCTAATCACCTCTTCTTTGTATCGTTCCAATTTTAACAGATGTCCTGAAGGACACGGTTGTCCTTTCAGACGACCAGTTTTCTTTGTGGTAAGTGGACGGTGGCAAGCGATCACCACGGCCACCGTTCCTGTGGCATACTGCACATCCACACGGGCTTGCAGGGCCCGACCAGACGGAAAATAAGGCCCCTACAGACCCTGTGTTGTTTCAGCCTAAAAAGCCTGAAAACAAGGGCCATTTTCAGGCCCTCATAGAGTCGACCTGCCCCGAAACTCAGGCGCCAGACCAGGGTTTAGCACAGGCCATTTTTGGGCCTGTTTCAAGACAACCTTTGTTTGAACTTCAGCGAGGGGCTGAGCCCGGTTCTCAGCACGTGATGCTCCCAACGAATAGATTGAAGCTTTTGTCCCAAAAAAAAAAAAAAAAAAGGGTCTGGCACGTTTCGGCATTGGCAAGAGCAGCCTCCCGGACGGGCCAGCACTATATTGAACTGGCCCGCCCTACAGGCTGCAGGTAGCTCATAGGGACTTCCCAGGCAGGTCACGGGCACTTCACGTGCAGGAGGCAGGTGGCAGTCTTCAGGATTTGGCAGCAGCACTCTGGAGGAGCGCTGCAGTAGTAGTAGTAGTAGCGTTAGGAGTAGTCTTCAGCGCTGGGCGCTAGTAGGAGCTAGAGTAGCATTGGAGAGAGGGAGAGAGAGTTGGCAGAGGCCAGGGGGACTTACCTGTGGCGCCATAGCTCCAGCTTCATCTTTGATGTACCTGCGAGAGAGAGAGAGAGAGAGACACACACACACACACACAGAGAGAGAGAGAGAGAGAGAGAGAGAGAGAGAGAGAGAGAGAGAGA